>RJWH01000313.1:804243-895022 GCA_004363575.1 Solenodon paradoxus
GGGGGGGGGGGGGGGGAGAGAGAGAGAGAGAGAGAGAGAGAGAGAGAGAGAGAGAGAGAGAGAGAATATCAACTTGGGAAAAAAAAATGTTCCCTCCATAAGAAATGGAGTCGTGAGCTATAAGACTGAGGATATTTTTCAGATCCTGCTATGCATGTCCTTATTCCTTCAGTTTTCTTCACCACCATCAGAAAATATTTGCTCTTCAATGACCTTCTGTGTATGTAGTTTTCAACCATTTATGAGGGTTTTCATAAATACACTATTCTTCTAATTAATTTTCCTAATCAATAACCTTTGCATCAGCAGATGATACCTTGCTTTTTTTTTTTTTTTAGCTTTTACTGTCTGGTTTTATTACCTTCCTGAAGAAATCATAATCAGATGGCTTCTATAAATGTATCTATTAATTACATGAAATTGCATACACTTTGCATAATAAGAAGTATGGGTATACACATATGTGTGTGTATACACGTATATATATGTATAACTTGGAATTATAGTCTGTAATTCAGGTAGGACTCATATAATTGATTGATGGAATTTCTTGCTTGCTAAAAGGGAGCTCTACAAATGTTGAATATTTGATTAAGTATCAATTTGTAACGGAAAGAAGAACCTGTTCTAATAGGTTGCATAATAGAAAGAAAAGCCTGTTCTAGTAGGTTACATGTATGTATAGAGATTTTGTAGACAAGCTATATATGGAGAGAGCAACATTGGGGAAGGTGAAGTATTTGGGGAAATCTGTAGTCATTGGTGATTACAGATGATGCAAGATGCTTTGCTTTTTATTGTTGGAATTTGCCGTTTTGATTTTAGTAGGTATTTGCTTGCATTTAAACAGCTTTTGAGACACTAAATCCTCTCTTTTGTTTTTTTTTTTAAGACATTAAAATGTATAGTCAGTCAATGGTGCAGCCAGTTTGCTGCTTCCACTTATTTTTCACTTGAATGTTACTCACATTCTAAATGTTCATGTGGATTTGGGCCCTTTCAGTTGGAAGGGTCCTTGCTTAGGGTTTTTCTCAGAGAGGTTGGGAGGAATGTGAGTCTGCATTTAGAACTGCCCACAGCTTTCCTTGTGCTTCCTCTAATATTCCCACTCCAAATTCCTGCTGCCATTAAACATTTTCTTTATCCATCTTTTTTTTTTTTTTTTGGTCTCTTTCATAACTCTTTTCTTGATTTTGCTTTGCTATGGTTGGAAAGTTTGCACTGGGATTTCAATCTTTATTCCTATGTTTTGCAACTTGGATTTTTTCTTATTGTTTTGTAATTTGTATTTTGACTTTTGTTGCAAACCTAAATTGCATAAATGTTTATTCCTGCCCTCAGGGTACAGATTTATAAACCATTTAAATGTATCTATTTGCTTGTTCCTTCTTCATTTTTCAGAGAATTCATGGGCTAGAGTAGGTGAACAGATGGTAGACTGCTGAAGCCTTTCTTGTTCATTTTTTGATACACAGATCAGTTTCTCACTTGTCCTGTCACCATGGCTCTGCTGGGTTCAGGTCTCCCTGCCAGAAAGTTTGGGGACAATTAAGGAGGAATCTTGAAGCCAGTGAAAGAATTCTAGGAAAGGCATTGCTATAAATGGGGAGGGAGGCAGAGAAGAGCAAGATCTCTTTTCCCCATCCACCAAGCTCCAGGCTCATTTCGTGCATAAAATTGTTCTCAGCTTTGTGGACACTGGGATACTTCCTCCAGCATCCTGAGCATTTATGGCTATGGAATTGTGATTGTTCAATGGAAGGTGGTATATATTCAGCTTTCCAATCAGGTGGAAGTCCTTTCAAGGGCGTGAACTTCTGTCTCCCTAACATCTAGCAGAGCACACAGTTCAGAGCATAGCTGGCTACCAACAAAGATTTGTTGAACAAATAAGCAAGTAACCCCCCACCATGTTATATAAGGTAGGCATTCCATAATGTAATTGGGAATCACTGGCCATTTATAACTCATACTTTTTTTTTTTTTTGAGAGAGGAGGATGATAATTCATTTACTTTATTTAGTTTTTTATCATGGTTGTTACCCCTGGGCTCTGGGTCTCGAACCTGGGTCCTCGTTTTGTATGTGGACTATGTCCAGTGGCTTTATCTGCTAGTAGGCCACTGGGGTGTGTCTATAACTCATACTTTTTTTGACTCCTGTGAAACACAACCATTTTTTATTGTATAATTTTATTCTTGATTTTGTCTTTTGGAAGCAAATATTAAAAAACTGAAATTGTTCAGTTTTTTTGAGGTAAGCCTATAAGGTTTAAAGGTAAAAAGAGCTAACACATCAAATATGTATTTGTTAACAAGTTTGACTAGGATAAATGAATATTAGATCTGAGATGTTGAAGGAGAAAGATAGGGAATCATCAGCTCATTTTATCTGTGCAGAGAATCAGCCTCAAGTTTCCTCTGATGTGGGCCTCTCCCTCCAGCCGTAAGCAAAGCAGATCACTGCTGGATCTCTAGTTCACATCAGCCTGTGCAGACACTGAAAATGTAGATCCTGCTTTCCTATTGTCATGGCAGGTAACTCAGGCTAACTCAGCATTAACCTTGGTAATGTAATGATCGCTTGCATATAGAATTGTAATTTAACTGATGCTCCCCCAAATTAATCATTTATTTAAATCCAAGAGGGTAAACTTCACAGCTTTTGAGGAATTCTGTTAAAAAGGGAATATCCTTGGGCATAAAATGGTGGAATAATAGGCTGACCATATGTGCTTTTTAAAATGGGACATACGTGCATATGTGCTTTTTAAAATGGGACAGTGATATTTGCTTTCATAGTTCCTGGTCATCAATTTTGTTCCATTTTTAATAAACCAGGACTGTGTTATGGGGGGCAGAAGGGGCAGCTGAGCTGCCCTGGGCCTAGCCTGTTAAGGGGCCCAGAATCCCCGTCCCATTATTGTCTCAAGGAAATATGGTCAGTCTATGGGCCAACCATCTTTTAGTACATGCATTTCACCTTCTCACTTTCTCTCGGACTTTTCCCCACTCAAGTACTCCTACAAGCAAAATGTGAAACATGTCATCTTAGATCACTTGAAAATTAAACTGCAAATTATACCAATAAGTGTACCTGCAGAGTTTAGGTTGTAAAAAGAGTAAAAAACAATGAATAAGTACATTGACTACCTGAAGCTATGGTGTGTAGTAAGTGCTTACTAGCTATGAGCTTTTTATATGAATGTGGATGCTGAATACGCAGATGCAATAGCGGTAGTAATGGAGCAGCCTATATGCAGATAAAATGTGAGAGCCTCTGTCCGCAGGCCGTCACAGGAGAGCCTGATGGTGTGATGGAAATCGCTCTGTGGCGCCGCCCTCAAGGCCTGATGGAGTTCCTCTAGACCTTAGCCGTTGGAAGGCTGCAGTGAAGGAAGAACTGAAATGTTGGTATGAACTTAATATATTATATACAGATGTTGATTTATGATGATGCACACTTTAAATCTATATACTTCATGTAATGCTCCTTTAATAAAATTAATTAATCACACACACACCCCTAGTTTCCTGTGATTCTCTGGTTAATGTAATTCTAGACAATAGAATAGATAAATGCCTCAGGGGAAGCTGATCAAGAACAGTTTCGAAGAGGCTAAGTGGTTCTAACCTAACCTACCACCCCACCTGAGCAGGAGCAGAAAGACTACTGCTGACCTAAATGTGGTCTTGCTTTATTTTGATACCAAAATCACTGTCCAGAGGAGGAACTTTGACATCATGTTTTGACACGTCTGAGTGAGCAAGATCAAGCATGCGATAGGCTGGTGCCTACAAAGTTTACTGTCTGTTAACTTTCCCAGCAACTTGCTGACCAATTGCCACCCACTTCCTCACCCGAACCCTAATAAAGCCCCCTGCGCAGAGTGCTTGGGAGTCAGTCTCGCTGTCTCCCTACTGTTGTAAGTAATAAATCTTTCTTCATTCAAAGGAACCTGGGCTTGTGTCCTTTGGCTGATGTTCACTGAGGAAATGGGCTTGTGTGTTTAGTGACACCTCCAAGGCATTAAGCATAAAGGCAAGAAATTGCCATGTGTTGGAAAAAGTCTCAGAATGATGCCATCTCCTGACATGTAAAGAGTGCCTCCCAGCACACAAGAACACTCACCAATCGAGTTCTAAACTTTGTGTCAGTAGTGGTCGTGATTGGGGTCATGCATACAACACATTGGCTTCAAAATTTTGTTCATGCTTATTGATCGAGACGCTGTTCTTCTTTAGAGTAAACCTGTAATACTCTTGAGGTCAGGGAAGAATTATTTTTTAGGAAAAAGAGCATCATTGCTAATCTATTGACCAAGGCTTCTCTCAATTTTCCAATTGTCTTTTTGTGTCAAACATTGCATCTAGGCTTTTCCCCCTTGTAATTAAAGTCATTTAAAAATCAAGTGAAAAAGTAAATTTTTTAATTTGTTCTGAGGAAGGTATAAATCCCTCATTCCAGAATTACGCTTCTTTGATTAGTGGAAGAGGCTCTCCTTATCCTACCAAACACTGGGTGTAGTCACTCAAAATTAATCTATGACATGATTAAATAACATGCATCCTCATTATAATTGTAGAGGATGAGGTAGAAAAACTGGATCTTGACCTTGTGCCCGTAAGAACCAATGCAGTTACAGGCATTTAGAGAGAGTTCTGGAGTCAAAATTCCCCACTTGAATGCCCACATCCAATTTTTCAGTGTTCAGCTTGGTGTCATTAGCTGAGTCTTTCTGCTGCGTCTCAGGAGACAGAGACTAGCTCTTAAGCAGCACTTGCCCTAATCGCCTTGTTTGTGTTAATGTCCCCAGAACTTTAATTTAACTTGTTTGGAAAGCTTCCTTTTCCTTTGTTCAGATTCTAGCTCCCTGAATGATGTGAACTCCTGCTGTGTGTGTATTTCTTTCTGGACCTGGGTTCTGTCTACGACTTTCTTCTGAGGAGTTTTCAATGTACTCACAGAACATCACAAAAATGGGTTGAAAAAATCAGCCTGACTCTAAAAATACTTTTCCACTCTCCCATCCTTAATATTTCCTTTTGTGCGTGACGACTTCTACTCTCTATGCCCTGTGTGCTCGCCACTCTGAGCCTTTGCTCCTGTGGTTAACTCTACCTAGGAGTTTTGCAGTGTCTCTTATTTAAATTTCTAAGAAAGACAACCTAGTGTTTATCCTTGCTATGAAACCCTGCTGGATGCTAGTAGCTGAAGATTCCTGAAGTCATGAAACTTCATAGAGAGCATGTTAGTCACATGATATTCGGATATTTGAAGTTGGCAAGGATCAGATGACTGTGTGGACTGTCCACCTACAACTTTGGATGGGATTTCTATAACAATGGCCCTGGAGTAGAGGATCTGATGTCCCCTTACCTTACAAGCTATAAAATTCGTTAAAAAGGTTTTGCTTCATGCCCTTTGACAATGCATATATTTCTGGAGATCACTAGAGGCAAATACAAATGATTTAGAATGTTAATGTTTAGGGAGTTTTCAGAAAGTCTTTTCTATTGTTTTTATCTAGCAGATGGGTGAGAGATGCCTGCTTATTTAGATGAGTCCTCTCTTACATGGTCTCTTTATCGAATTAGGCTAAATTTGTTTTGACTTCCACTTGTGCAAATCTCTCCTTGCAGGGAGAGGAGTCCCGGGAATGCCATTGTGTCTATGGGATGAGACACTCTCCTCGTGGCCTCACTCCATTCCTCAATGTATAATCCTTATTTTTATGGTGTTCATCTCCAAGTATTTCTGGGCTGTATACTTTTTAAGAGGCAGGTCTTGGCTGCCTTAATGGTCTCCAATCAAGAGCCCTCTTAAAAGAAGTGCTCAACAAGTGCTATTGCATGAAGATATAAATATACCTTGGAATAAAATGATGTGCCAACAAGACTAAATTTCTCCCCTCTCCCCATTTTTCACCTGGATTTTGAAATTACATGGACACAGTCAACTGCATAATGCAAAATAATTTCTTTTCTTCTCAAGACAGGGTACGTATCTATCAGAATCAGAAGGATCAGGAGGCACGCCTGTGTTTGTAGGGATGCCTGTGCTTTGGGGCAAAGCAGAAGTTTAGGCCTTGGCAAACTGATTAAAAAATAACAACAACCTCATAGTGTGTGTGGCCTATTATTTTAGGCAAAGCATTTTGTGTCCTGGGAAAGGCTCTCTGGAGGGAAACCTGAGAGATATTTCCCTCCTCTGTGTTTGGCTTCAACTCAAATTTCCTAGAGTTACAGCTCTGCCCCTTAGGTGTCTACTCACCACTGTGGCTCACTCTCGTTAAAAGTGCTGGCACCAGCACATATGTGGTGACATTTATTTTTTGTCTCCAAAGAATACAGAGTCACCTCGGAGAAGAAATTTCTCCAACTTCCTTCCCCTCAGTGCTCACTAATTCCAAAGTACTTTTATAGCTGAAGGGAACAGTTCTGTAGAATTGTTAACTTTCAGAGTTAAACCTCGGAGTTGAATTTAATTGCTGTTTCAAAAACTTGCAAGGAAATTCCACTTTCCTCTTTGGGAAATAAGGGATCTTTATGGCACAAATAACTCTTCCTATTGATTACTAAAACTTCAGTGATAAATTTAGATGTTGGGAAACAAATTCCATATACAAAAATCTACATACTACACATAATCAAGTTATTTATAACATGAAAATCCAGAGAAATAAAGCACAGACTTTGCCCTCAAGGAACTCAGAGCATTAACAATAAGAGATATTAAAACATTAAAACATAAAAACACAATAAAGTGTCAAAAGGAGTATGTTTTAGGTATTATAAAGAAAAATAAAAATGAAGCATTTAGTATTCTCATAGAATATTGTCACACATCATGATACAATATGTTTGCAAAACATGGAGATAATTGATGAGTGAACATTTCTATTAAAAACTGGTTGTTACATCATAGGTCTATGCAGTGATATAAAGAAATTCACAGAAATAAGGCATTTGGAGCAATAATTAAGCAATCAATTTGTGCTAGTTATTTTCAGTGATCATTCTGTGTCTCTACCAGCTATTTCAAAGTTCTGTATGAATATTTGCTGTATTGCTATTATTTCCAAAGTAGGGACAAGGACCTGATCATAGTCATTCCAACTACCTGAAATATGTTATAATAAGGGTTTATGCCACTTAGAACTATAGAGTTATCACAATTAAGAAAAGAAAAATTCTGGGCCTCTACTATTATAGGAGCACAATTTACAACAGCCTAGCCGTGGAAACAACTCTAATCCCCATTGCCCAGAGGATGGATGAAGAAGCTTTGGTCTATAAACTCAATGGAATTCTATACAGCTATTAAAAAGATGACATCATGCTTTTTGCAACAACTTTTTGGATGGGACTGGAAGGGATCATGCTAAGCAAAACAAGCCAGAAAGGAAAAAGAGATGTACAGGATGGTGTCATTCATATGTGGAATAGAAAGAAAACAAATGAGCAGATAGACTTCTACGAAACTCACAAGGCTCAAGACTGTGGCCACCGGGGTGGGGTTATGCAGGTGGGAAAGATGAAAGAAAGGAGGGGACAAGGTGGTGGAAAAAGGGTGCTGGAACGCTGCAGTGAGTGCGGTGTGAAATGCACACAGACTGAGGTGCAGATTCAATGTCCTAAAAAGAGTATAGTCAAGTAAATAAACAAAATATAAAACAATTTTTTTAAAAAAGGAAAAATACCTGATTATATGTTCTTTATATGTGCATAACATCTTAACTTAGAGAAGAGAACTTTAGTATCAAACCTGTATCCAACACACAAGAAAATGTCTGAATGACTTTCAAAGACTCATATAAATCGAGCAGATTTTGGATTATAGCCTCTTGTCCCAAACCCCACCCATGAACTCCCAGGTCTGTAGATATCGCTCCCTAACTTTGTGCTAAGATGAATAACAAGAGCCAAGTTTCCTGAATGGCCAAAATCACATCTCAGCAGTTGGGGGAAAGGCCCCCAAGCATGTGATTTATTGGCATGTCAACAAAATAAAACAGATCGTTATATTGTTTTTTCATCGCTGTTGTGGTTGATATTGTTATGTTGGTGATCGATAAAGTAGCATAATCCCTTAGCCACAATTTATTCTAATGTCACAGAATGATCAGGGAGTTACAGGGCAGAGAGACTGTCTGTGTGACCTTGAACCAGTCATTACCAACACTGGGTGCCAGCCTTGCCCGGAAAATCAGAATTTCCCTCCTGTTATTCTCTGAACTAAATCACTTGGCTTCAGAGGACAGAATTATGGTATGCATGCTACAGGAAAATAATCTGTCAGTCTTCAAAGTGTCTTTTAAAAGGAAGAGTTTAAAGTGTGTGTGTGTAACAAAGTACAGAGCATCGCTTAATGTTGATTTGTCAAAAGATTACAATTTAGCCCTTGAAACAAATGTTTCCCAAAATAACAGCATTTGGGAAACTTTGAGCTCTGTTTTAGTTCTTTCACAGGAACTAAGAGGTCTTTCACATTCTGAAGGCGGAATACTGAGTAATAGAAGAAACAAGAAGTCCTCAGTCTCTACGCGCTGCCTGGGGACCCACTGGACTATTATTAGCATGGGATACAAAACAGATTTGGTAAACATTGGAAAAGTCTTGCCAAGCAGCGTCTCAAAGACATATGGTCTTTTGTAAGTGCCATGATCATTATAAACAAGCAAGATGTTCTAATTAAAAAGAAGTCTTTGTAAGGCAACTTGTTCTATAACTTAGCATTGAGTTTCCGAAACAGAGAGGCAAAAGTTTGGGGGTTGGGGATCCCCTGTTTTACCTTCCATTCAGGCGCTGAAATGAAAGGCATAAATTAACAGCTGTCATCTCTTCTTTGACCACTAGAGGGAGGGCAACTACATGGAATTGCTTAGGGGCCAGTTGCTCCACTCACAAGGTGCCCCTTTCTGTCTTACTCAGGTCTTCACAACAAATCATCTATGGCAGAAACTGACCTTTGTTTTTTTTTTTTTTCTTTTTCTTTTTTTTTCGGGAGTGGAAATGTAGAGGACTGTGTTAATGTGTTTCATCAATGCCTGTTAATCACAGTTTTTACATTCAGTGGATTTGTGATGTGTATATTATTTGATTTTTGCAAATATTGCTTATTTTCATAATAAGCATTCTTCTCATTTGCCCTCCCTTGTACAGTGTGGCTGGATTTTCTACTATACGATGATGTCTTTTGAGTTAAAGCATTTAATCATGATAATGATTTCATGGTCAGTTTGGACTAGAAGCACATTGCTAATTCTTGAAACCCTAAAATTCTATGATTCTGTAGCTCCTCATTTAGTGTAATGACTTCTTTAGGGTGAAGCTGATCCTTACCGTCTTCTCACAAAGAGTCACTTGTTATAAGGTTGACTGGTTCCTATGATAATTTGCCATCTACGAGTACTGTAAAGAATGGGGTATCGTAAAGAATGGGGTATCGTTTTGATTCTCAACATATATAGATCTATCTGCTCAACATATATAGATCTATGTATTTTTAGCCTGTTGAAACTCAGGATGATGGTGGTAAAAAATGTTGCCCCTTGCTCCTCACTGCAGCCAGCTCCCTCCACTTACGTGCAAACAGAAACTCATCACAGGCACACGTTCCACACACGAACCACACAGCACATTGCATTCTAAGGCAGATATCTGTTCTAAACAGCATTGTGCTGGGCAAGGAGCAATTGTGGAAGAAAGTCTTTCTCATCCTGGTGAAGAAATAACAAAGAGTACAATACATTAAAACCAGCTATGGTAAGAGAGGTCGTTTATAACTTCTGTAATTAACTGATTATAATCCTAAAAGACAGAGAAAGAAAAAGTTGACAGATGATAGTGATTTTGAAATCATTCTGTCTTTTTGTTTTTGTTCTTAAAACAAACAAATACACCAAACACAGGAAAAAACTCACACTGAGGAATCACACGTGGTTAGTGTGACTCCAAGTCCATTCTGTGAAATCTCACGGTAGAAATACCAGTACAAGCTGTCATTAGCATTTAGAAACTGATCTTTCTACCACATTCTGAAGCAAGACTATATAAGAACTTAGAATCTGAAAAGGAAACTCAGTTGGAAAATTCTTCTAAATAAAAAAATGAACCAGGACACAAACAGTAAGCTCCATAAAGAGTAGAATTCCGATAGGAAAAAAAAAATTACCCAAAAATAAGCCATGAAATGAGAATATTTTGTTGTATTAATTTAGTGCCATTAATCACAGGTTATAAACATTAAATAAATAGGTGGTTTAGATCTGCTTTTGCGTGAGACACGGGAAGAACCATGAATGAAGACATAAAGACATAACTGGGGCTACATTGTGTTTAAGTTGTAACAGTCCCTTTAAAATAAAAAATGTAAAAAATATCAAAACCTACCATAATTATCTTAATACTAATAATAGAGTTGCTGTTTGGTGAGACTATAAATTCAATTAATTCCAGTGCTGCCTCCAATAAGCTCTTTATGAGTCTAAAGGGATTATTAACAAGGCAAAGTTTGGAAGATTGAATCACAATAACAATTTCTTGCAAGATTTTTGAAGCTTTGAGCAAGTTTACTTTCATGAAAATAATCATCTATTAACCTAATGCAGGAGAAGAAGCAAGCTGGGAAGAGAGGAGGGGGAATACGTGACTTTTTTTTTTTTTTTTTTTAGAGAGGTAGGGAGGGAGAGGAGGAAGACACATTTGCAGGAAGGAAGGGAAAAAGAAAGAGGCAAAGGAAGAAATTTTTATAAATGTATTTGTTTTTGGCTATTCCCCTGGCCCCATGTCATGAACCCAAATCCTGGGCTTTTACATGGTCCGCACCCCAGCTGCTGGCTTAGCACCTGAGCCATTAGGGCCTGTCGTCTCATGTCTTTATTGATCCTTCTAAAGAAAGCCAGTGCTAATGTCATGCAGTTTTGTTCTTTGTTTTCTTTTAGGCTGAACCTAAGAGGACCAGTTTTGTTTAGGATCCATGTTGTAAGACAAGCATATTTGACAAAACCGAATAAGACTGGGGACTCTTTTGGGTCCATGTGTGTGACTCTGGATACACTGACTCCGTCTGTCTGTTTGCAGGGCCCCGAGACTGGGCAGATGTGTCTGACTGACTCACTTGGTGTTGGTGGGGGTCTTGATAGCAGCAGTGATGGGTCATTCTTTATCTGCTCCTAAAGAAAATATTGAAAATAATTACTTGAGAAGCTCCTCCAAAAGAGAAGTAGAGAATTTTCCACTGGTTTATTAAATGATTAATTTAATTCTAAATAGTATAAATTTCATGGGCAGTAACACTCCAGCTTAATTAGGGAATCAATGCAGTACTCAAGTCATGGATGATTAGGGGAAAGACTCAGCCCGAGTCTTCTTATGCGTGTGTGTATGTGTATGTGTGTGTCGGTATATGTATGTATGTAGTTTTCATCCCTCATTGGAAGAATCTGCTTCTTTTATTTCACACAAAACTAAAGGGCCAACGTTTTTCCAGTGCCAGATTAAGTGGTATAAGGGTTGTGGTATCTTTGCTATAAAAAATGCCTTCTTCAGTTTATAATGTCTCCTTTCCCTTCTCTTAGCCTTTGTGGATGTATTTATCACCTCACCCTAGGCTGGGATATGTTCCTGATTGAATGAGTCCAAGATGTTTCTTCAGCCATTGATCCCAAGGACAGGTCTCATGCGTGGCCTCACTCAGGTTGATTGATCATGTAGTGACAATCACTGACTGCGTTTCTCTTTTATGGACATCTTAATTTTGTAGGCTTCGCCACTGATAAGGCCAACTTATCAGATGCTAAATAGCTTAGGCTCAGAGTCAGGTATTGCCTACAACATCTTTTTGCCTGATGACCCCGCCATGTCTGCTCTGCTGCCATCCCTGAGTGGTCTGTTCTGATTTCTAGATGCCTGTGGGCTACTCACTGGGTACACTGGAAAGGGCTGGTCACTTCCTGTCCTTCTTAGGGACAGGATGGTGGAGCCTGCAGGCAGAGAGCTATTAGAATGACCGTTTTTGTTTCTTGAACACAATCATGCTCTTTCTTTATGGTCTTTTCCTATTTCTGATTGCCCACAGCTCCTTTGTTGTATCTATCTGGGATTAAAGTGGTGCCTTAGGCACAAAGATCATCTGAAGGAAAGGCTGTGTGGGGTGGTGGGGGCTTTGAAAATCTTTCTGCTCCACCCTCCACTCTGCCCAGAACTTGAGGGTTACACAGGCCTCACTGATGTATTCTACTTTCATCCAGTTTGGCTTTCTTCCTAGAGGGAGATAGTCATGGGGTTGGGTGGGCGGACTCCAGGGAGAAGGGAGCAGTTTTTCACAATGTACTTATTTTGAGTCACAGGGAGGGGAATGGGGTTAAAAATACCCACTTCCCTAGGAATGTAGAAATGTGAGTGTTATGACAAGTGACTACCCATGAGAAGAGAAATGGAAGAGGGTATAGTAAGAAAACAGACTTCCTGGGTCTTGAGCATTGCCTCACATCACTTGGTCTCCCAAGCAGTGTGTTGATTTCTCCTGAGGTTCCTTAGCATTTCTTTGCTCTCTGCATTTCTTTCTCTGACTCTTGGTGTTGGAGAACTGGGAGGGACAGTTTCTCACATTGCCAAGTGACTGGCCCTGTTTCCATCAGGAGACAGATAAAGGAGACCCTTGACATTTCAAATCTATTGTTGTTTTTTCAAGAGAGGAGAAGAGGCAAGGAAAAAGAAATCAGATAGGGGAGAGATTCTAGGCCCTTCCATCGAAGCTTATTCTGTGAACAATGCATTTAAGGAGGTGATCTCTAGGTCTTGTAGTTGACAAATCCTAGAGTAGAAAAAAAATTCTAGGATCATGATTGCTGGAAGGAATGTGGATATTGAAAGAATCCAATGGATGAGGACAGTGCAGCTATGAAGGAGGGAGGCCCTTCTTTGGTTTTCCTATTTGTTAACTGACCTAAGGAGAATAATAAGACTGGTCATTCACATCACATCCTGATGGAATGCTGGTATCCCCTGTAAGTCTTTTGTGGGGTTTTCTATCTTCTGATACCAAGGAATCCAACTTCTAAAAGAAGAAAAGTCACAATAGATTGACTGGCTGATTTCGTTTCCATTGGGAGGCTGGTTACAACACAGTGCTAAGCCCTGGAAAGTGCCTCCTTCCCATGTTGATGCTTAGAATGGGCTCACGGATGGAGAAAACTTAAAGGAGCCTGAATGTAATGGCTTTCTGTTCCACTTTTTTTTGTGTGTGTTCCCGTTTACTCAGCACAGTGTTAGTTTTACTGACCTCTGGCTTGAATTTACAACACAATCATAGTATTACCCACTATGTTGTGTCTTTGGGTTTCCATTTATGGAAATACAGTATTTTCAGGATTTATCTCTAGATGATGGCTCTCTTTTAGTTGCTCCATAAGATAGAAAGATAATATTGAGAGATGGTGAAGTTGAGAGGCTGAACTCTTCACATACTAGTTCTTTGACTAGAACTACTGCAAAAGAAACCTGGCTTTTGTTCCTTAGGTTTTTCTGTTGATGTCCTCTAAATCCTTTAAGCTTGATTTATGAGTTTAAATATAATTCTAATAATCATTCCCCTTGAAAAGTGTCTCTCACACGTTGTCAAGAGAAATTGTGATTTCATCATGAACTATTATTTGAGCTTTAACTGGGAGCATTTGGAAGAAAGTATAACTCGAGTCTCTTTTCCACAATTCTGGCAGTGATGTAATAGCCCTGGTCCCTGATCTTCCCAGTAGTCATAGGAAGGTATTTGGAGTTTTGATAGGGAGTTGGTATTGGGATTGGAAAAGCAGAATTACTATTTAAAGATGTTGTTACAACCTTAACCTTTCCTACATGTAATTTAGCTTGAAAAGTCATTGAGTCATTAAAATGGTATTAGTCTAGGGCCTGGTTTAGTTGGACACGTTATCTCTGAGGCCATTGTTTTTTTTCTTTAGATGATAATCCAAAAAAAAAAAATCCCAGGAAAACAAGAATACAAAGGATTTTGGCATTTTAATGATATAGCTTTGGAAACGTAATTAGAAAGTGTACTTGGGATATAAAGATTAAATAGTGGCGTAGATGACACTTTATGTATATAGGTTGCTCATTGCGGCTCCAATACATGAATCAGTTACTGCGTGTTCACAGATGGACTCATTTATGGCACTAGAGTCGGCAGAGTGAAACCATGCAGCCTGAACAGTCTGCTGTGACAGGTGCCATCAGAAATTGTGCTATCTTTCTTTTTCTGGATCTTAGGATCTTCCCATTCTTAGCCTTGCTCTGATTGTTTCCAGTATTTGGTAGTATGGATGGGTTAAAGGTAGAGGCAGTTGTCTTCCTGTTTCCCAGCTTCATCTATGGGTTACTTCTAGAACGGCTCTGTTCCTTGTGACTTCAAGACTCTCATTTCTATCTAGGCCTAACACATTGCATAGAAAGTTAATGTTTTACATGTAAAAGAATGAAACTGGACTCTTACCTGATACCATGTGCAAAAATTAACTCAAAGTGGATCAAAGACCTAAATATAGGATCAAAAGCTAGAAAACATAGAGCAAAAGCTTTACGAGACTGAGAATGAGTTATTGGATATTGCACCAAAGGCATAGGAAACAAAAGAAAAAACAACCAAAATGCTATCAATGGAAATAAAAAAATTATTCATCAAAAGATAATGTTAACATATTAAAAAGCAATGAATAGAATATGAGGAAATTTTGTAAATCATGTATATGATAAGAAGTTACTATCCAGAATACATAGAGAATGCCTAAAACTCACCACCACAGTAAAACAAACAATTAATGGGCAAAGACTTGAATAGAATTTCTTTAGGAAGACATACAAATAATCAATGGAGCAAATGACAAGAAACAGCATCACTAATCACTATGGGGTGATGAAAATCAAAACCGGAATGAGCTCCCACCTCACACCCATTAAAATGGCTGTTAACAACAACAAAACCCCAAAAAGTAACAAGTGATGGCTAAGATATGCAGAAATTAGATCTTTGTGCAATGATGGTGGAAATGTAAAATGTTGGTAAACAACAGAATACCTATTCAAAAGTTAAAAATAAAATTACCATATGTTCCAGCAATTCTGCTTCCCCATGAATAACGCCTGCCTGCCCCAGCGCCCCCAAACTGAAAGCAGGGTCAAATAAGAGATATTTGTAAACTTATATTCATAGCAGTAATGTTTGCAATAGCAGACATGTGCAAGAAACTCAGTGTCCATAGACAGATAAGTCAACATACAACATATATTGTATATGATGAAGTATAACCGAGTCTTAGAAAGGAAAGGCATTCTGAAATATACAACAACATAGATCAACCTTGAGAACATGACGCTAAGTGAAATAAGTCAGCTGCTAAATAAATAAATGTTCAATAAATCGACTTATATAATGTATTCAGAGCAGTGAAATTTTAGAGGCAAAAAAATAGAATGGTGTTTGTCAGAAGCTGGGAAGAGGAGAAATGGGAAGTTATTGTTCAATGAGTTTAGAGTTTCTCTTTTAGAAGAGAAAGAGTTAAGGAGATGCTTGGTGATGATGGCAGTGTAATATTATGAATGTAATTAACACCATTGGATTGTACATTTAAAAATGACTAAGATGGTAAATTCTATGCTATGTATATTTTATCTCAATAAAAAATTGGAAAAACTTATGTGATTGCTTACTATACTGTTTTACTGTACTTCTGCTAGCTTTGTACACACACTTTTGTCATAGTTAAGCATATTGTTGATTTAATATATTAACTTGGTGTTTATAAAATCTAGTGCTGAACAGTAGGTGAGGTCCTGTAAATTAGTGTTTATATAGCTGGATTCATATATAGGCATTGCTGATTATATTTACAAGTGGGAACATGCTCAATTTATAACATTAAGTCCCAAGATCAGGACACAAAACTATATATGCATAATTAAAATATGCAGAGGAGATAAATTTACAGGAAATATGACAAAATGTAAGCAGTGGTTAGCTGTTGGTAGTGACTTTACAGGTAATTTCCCTTTCTAAAACTTTCTGTAGTAAAGATAATACTGTTTATAATAAAAAAAATTCTATCATAAAAATAGTCATACATTAATATTTTGTGTTTAGATAGCTCTGATTATGTGTCTTCTTCAAAGCTGTCAAAATGTTGACTGAATGTAATTGAATAAAATTCAGCCATTAGGCTTCTGATACACCAGTATTATGAAATAGTTTCTAAAGATATATAAGACCTGTCTTACAATATTTTGACTTCAGTACCTTTTGCAGGAACATAATCTGCTGTGATTTGGAGGCCAGCCAGGTGGGGACACCAGTTTAACAAATGATGTTTGTAAGTCTTTCTTCAGTTTGTATTGATGACATTTTCTTACTGAGACCCAAATCCCACAACTGGTGAAGTGGTGGCATTAATTGCATGGGAAGATGTTGGGGGACCAGAAAAGAGTCACTAGAAACCGTCACGGGTTGTGACTGCAGATGATGGCAGGTAATGAGTTCTCCTTCTCCCACTCTGGGAGATGATGAATAATATTAGGTCATATGTATAAAGAAGAAAAACTCTTGCTTTAAGAACTGACTCCAGTATTTCTTTTATGGAAAGCTTCCATGTTTGACATGATAACTGGGTTGACCACTCTGATGGGCGAAAGGAAGCCTTCCTGGTTCAGAGAAGTCTTAATTGAATGACTCTGAACTCAGATGAAGGAAAGGGTGGGCAAATTGGGTAGAGGGTATCCACTGTGTGGTGAAGGAAGAACTGGAATGGTGGTGAACTTAACATAGTATGTATAGATACTT
This sequence comes from Solenodon paradoxus, assembly GCA_004363575.1. Taxonomy (NCBI): domain Eukaryota; kingdom Metazoa; phylum Chordata; class Mammalia; order Eulipotyphla; family Solenodontidae; genus Solenodon; species Solenodon paradoxus. The sequence goes on from RJWH01000313.1 coordinate 821,073, forward strand.
TTACCATGTTACACTCCTTAAACTTATGTGGTGGTAAAGTATAATATTCCTTTAATAAAATTAATTTAGAAAAAAGAATTGAGTCATATTGTGGTGATTCAGATGTTAGGTCTGTGGCTCTGGCATAACCCCTGTAAAGACCAAGGACCCATGTTAATGGCTTGGGACTTGGTGGGGGAGCAATTATCATGAGCAACTAAATAAACAAAAAATGTTTCTTCTATCTCTTCCTTCCTTCCTGCTTGCCCATTTGCCTTTATTCCTGCCTGTTTCTTCGAAAAAAAAAAAAAAAAAAAAAACACCAAACAAACAAAGAAAAAAATTTGAATAGGATTTTATAGGATATTTGGAGCATAGGGTCAAGTGAAATAGAGAGGAAACAGAAAGAGGAGGAGGTTTAATGTGTGTGTGTGGTAATAATATCTTAGGCAAAGGTAAGAAAAATTCTGCAATGATGGTGGATGATGGCTGCAGAACTTTTATTTGCATTGTAAATAACCATTCCAGTCATAAACAAATAGCATCTTCAGTCAATATAACCTTGAAATTTCAGTATAATAAATCTACAACATGCAATGCCCATGGATGAACAGCTGTTTTTGGAAAATCAAGAAAAAGGGGCTATGTTTCATGAAAAGGTTACCATAGAGAAGAGGGAAGGGAATGGTCACAAGAAGGGTGAAGGGAGATGTTAATTATTAGGCTTTCAATAGAGAACTGGAAACAAAGATGCTGCGGTGAAGTGGGTGTCTCTTGAGAGGCATAGAGGGTTACTCATTACAGAAGAATGAGAAGAATCACACCAGTTGTCATATGTGTTACATTTGCACTTTTACAGAGGCAGATATTTTCAGATTGACTGATAAATTGAGTTTTGGCTAACCAAGTGCCCAGCCCAGGAAATAGTCCAAAGTTTGGATATTTATCTGTTTACTGGGTTAGAGCTTCCCTGTTTGTTTAGGTAATACAATTTGTAGTTGAGATTTGCAGATGTCAATTATCTGTTCTGCCAATATTGGGAAAAAAAGCACAGAAGAAAATAACCATAAAGACATTTAATCAGTTACTAGAATGGGGTTTATTTCTCTCAACTGGATCATGCGTTCTAAAAAGTCATCAGAGAGTTTAAACTGATTAATATTTGTCATGTCAAAACTACCTAATTGCAATTCAGCCCATTAGTATGCCCATAGTCTCCCAGCTCAGGACAGAGCAATCAATTTATCACTAAAATTTCATTTTGTTTATTACCCAAACAAATAAAAGAGCAGGACTGGAAATTATGTCAATGCTGTTAGTAGTGATTTTGGGGTCTCTTATTTTCCCTTAGTAATTGAAGTGTTGGTTGCAGAATATTTCTACTTGTGAGAGCCAAGTTCATGGCTATTCTAAGGGGGTGCACCCAAACTCTCAGCTACTAATCAATGTATTTAAAAGTGAGATGAGAGATCTTATTTTGGACAGGTCAGTTTTTATCTTTTTTCATGAATTCGGAGGGCTTTCAGTTTTTAGAGGACTTTTCCCTTTTCACTCTGTTTTTTATTAGATGATCTCATTTTATTGGGCCCAACAAGGAAAAATGAGTACACGGGGATTATCTGTGCATAAAAATGCACATTTATGGAAGTGTAATTTCAGGTTGATATATTATTAGACAAGCCAAATATGGCATAGTGAAAAATCAGTGGAAAGTGTTAGACTCAGCTTTTAGTTTTCATTTTATTTTTTGCAAGCTCTGGGATGTTGGGTCAGCCACTTAGCTTTTCAACTGCTCATTACCTAATCTACTGGAGGGGAATAATAATGTGTGCACCACCTGATGACACAGGATTAAATTAAATGGCCACTTATCTGGTCTAGCTCCATAGTACTTTGGCTTTGCAATCCTTTCCTCTGCTCTTTCTTTCCTTTTTTTAAAATTAGTTTTATTGATGGAATATTGCATCATAACATTATATAGGTTAAGGTCAGCCTCACTGTAAACCAACACCAGTCTATAATACCCTTTGTGAACTTGGCAAACTGAAATAACTACTTGGGACTTTAATTTTTAAGATGATGTCACAATGGAGACTTTAAAAAACGGTTTGTTGCTGTTTGTTTCATAACAAATGTATCTGCTGGTGAATTCAGTTTTGAAGTACAGTTATGTTTTTGTGTGCATTTCTGAGGAGAAAGGAGTGTAGACAGAGTCAAGGTTTGTCTGTTTGCTTTACATGCTGACTTCTTGTCACTTTCTTGTTAGTTTAGTACGTGGTTAGAGTGATGGTCAGGACAGAGGTGAACTCAGCTGGGTGGTTGATAATTTACTTTGGAGTCCATGGGCGATGAACAGCCCACATGGATCACTCTGAAGGTGATGGTGTTGTTGGGGACATGGGCTAAGGCGGGGAGAGGACAGAGTCAGCTGACTCTGAGTGTATGTGGCTTAGCAGGATAGGGTACTGAAAATCCCATGTATGTAAGTTACCCTATTATTATGCCCATGGATGAACAGTTGTTTTTGAACAGCTGTTAAATCTGATGGTTTGGTCTTCCTTGTTTTTTGGACTCAAATCACCTGGCCACCTTGGGGGAAATTTTTTGGTCCCATAGATGAGCAAGTTGTTATTTCAATCTATAAAAATCTTTGAAACAGCACTTCATTTATTTAACAGCTAAATAAAAGCAAGTTTAAATAACTGAGACTGAAAAAGGCTTAAATAACTCACTCAGGCTCAGCAGCAAGTAAGGAATGGTCCAGAACTTCTAATTTAGCTCTATCTGCTCCAAAGACTGTGCCTTTCAACATGATACTCTGGCAACCAGAGAAAAATTCAGGGTTCAGATGGATCAGTACTTGGAGCTAAGAAACCCACGTGGAAAACAGCAGCACAAAGGGATACTGGGCCAACTGTCCCTTTGGATGCTGTTTATGTGTTTCTACCTACTCAGCATCCTAACTGGAAAGCTAATAGAGAAGCAGACTTTTGGAAACTAGGAAAATCTTTCTTGACCCATTCAGGCTCCTCGTTCCCCAAGACTATTCTGATTAGGTGCTCTTCCTATACATTCACATCAAAGTTTTGTAGTTGTGCCTTGTTCTGTACTTGATACATTTTTTTTATCTCCTTATATGTCTGTTTTATACTCTAGTATATGAGCTCCTCAAGTGCAAGGAGAGTAACATATTCATCATTTCATCATAATACCAATGCCTATCACTTGACTGGTGTCCATGGCTGCTGAAGAGTTGTGTGTGAGGAAGGAATGAGAGTGAGAGTTGGAGTTGATCTTGAAAAGATCAGCAGCTCATGCCTTAGTTCTTCTAACAATGACTTGGTTTCAATATCCTCTGTTCCTTGACCTTCTCCTCCCCTGCCCACTATCCTTCTTGCCTGTAGATGGGAAAAATATTAGCAGCAGTGGTTCCAGAAGTGAGGTCACAGTTCTCTGCTTGAAGGTATAAGATGAAGGTGGTGGAGATGGTGGGCCCAGGACAGTTCTGTGTCAGAGTCTACTCTGGACATAACCCAAAGGTTATGTCAGATCACCAATGGTTATCCAGAGTTGGAAATATCATGGAAGTTACTGACTTGAGAGATGCAGGGTATAGAAGATGATATCTCTAGTAACCATGGGAGGAAACAGTAGGCATGGACTTTACCACTTATGGAGTTTTTTTTTTTAACATCATATTTTAATTGACTGCTAGTGATTTTTATGTATATAATATGAACTCCTGGGTGAAGCTTAGTTTAGAGACATAGTTCAGCGGAATAATTTTGAACATGGTCTCTGGATCCAGTCTGTATTTAAACCTGGTTCTACTGCTTCCTGACTCTGCTTGACTTTGGTACACTTACCTAAACTTCATACTCTAGTTTTCTCATCTGTACAATGGCAATGCTTTAAGTTCATAAATATGATGCACTTAGACCCAGGCCTGGTCCTTAAGAAGCACTGAGTACTTGTAGTATTTTTAACTATAATGGGGTGTTCAAAATCTTAGAGCAACATTATAAAGTACAGATTTCAAAACCTTGAGGATTTGTCTTTCAAACTAGATACATTGAAGTTCATTATTCCATCCATTCCCAGTATTAAAGAGTGGAAAAAGCAAATGACTAATAAGCAATTGAGTGTAGAGGGATAATTGCTAGACTCCAGAGATTGAGAAAACTTGCTGCTTTAGCATCACAGTCTTCGAAAATTTCCCTCAGCCCTGGTCTCAGTTTTCTTTTCTTTCTTAACAACAACAAAAATGTACTGAATTGGAATCTAGAATGACAAGTGAGTGCAAGCAAGCTGCTAACCCACCCTCTTATGACCATGGAAGGCATGACTAATAGATCAGCACACTTTCCTACTGCTCATGGTTTGGCTCAATACTGCTGGCCAGGAAGCCATTACCAGTTGATTGTTGCTGGCAAATAAAATAAAACCAACTTCTCACTTGTGGTATCGTTTACTCTCAGAGGTCCCTCTCAACTCTCAGTGATTTAGCAAGTGAGAAGTGAGTAAATGTGCTGGAAGTTGATTTTTGCAGATTTGATACAGCTGGCATTGGGAATTGTAGAGGGGGCCAAAGAATCAGAGAAACCGAAGAGCTTTCTTTAGAATCAGTGTAAGAAAACATTCTCTGACTATTCACCATTATCCTTATGTTTGAAAGGGAAGTCTTGAGAGGTAAAGGAAGCTCCAGGAAGAGGGAATTCAATGTTCTTCAACTTCTTTCCCCCTGATATTGCTGACATCTGCTTTTCAGAAGGATCTCCCATGCCTCATAGGCAGGGTACAAGCATTTTGTTACAGGGTGCAGAGAAGATGATAAAGGGACCCAGTAACAGATTTCAAGGCATTTAAATGAGAAAGCCTTCTGAGAATAGGACTTGTTTCTCATCTATGAGTTGAAAGCAGATCTAGTTGGAGGAGTCACCCACATTTCTGGCTTTTTTATGTGCTATTTATGAATGTTTCCATCAGGCGTTTTTGACCAGAAGTTGATCACCGTAGTAAGCCTGGCTTTATTGCAAGGTGCCCTTTATTTAAAGTTGGAAATTCATGCTTATTTGGATAAATATATTTCAGAGAAGTAGTGCTATAGACATATTTAAAAGAATACTTTTAGTTTATTTTTTTATTATTTTATTTCTTTTCATTGCTGTATGCATTTTAGGTTATTGAATCCATACCTCAGTGTGTGTGTGTCACATCACACTCCCCACCAGTGTTCTGGTGCCTTTCACCACCACCTGTTTCTTTCTTTTCTCCTCCCCTTCCAGCCTGCTGATAGCCACAGTCTTCGTCCTGTGAATTTTGTTGAGATTTGTCTGTTTCTTTATATTTCACATACAGTGAATGCAGTATTTTCTTTTTTCTTTCTGGCTTATTTTGCTTAACAAAGTCAACTTTAGTTCCATATAGGTTATTGCAAAAGGCATGATGTTTTTTAGCTGCATAGCATTCCATCGAGTATACACACCACAACTTTTTTTTATCCTGTTGTCTGTCTATGGACATTTAGTTTGTCCCATGTCTTGGTTATTGTGAATAATGCTGTTATTAACATAGGGGTGCATGTATTTTTTTAATGACTAGTGTTTAGTGTTTTTGTGTTCACTGGGTTTATGCCTAGAAGTTAGATTGATGAATCTAATGGTACATCTTTTTTTTTTTTTTGAGGAATCTCTATAATGTTTTCCGGAAGAGTTGCACTAATTTATGTTTCCACCAACAGTGAAGGAAGGTTTCTTTTTCACCACATCCAACACTTGTGGTTTTTAGTCTTTTTGATACAGGCTAGTCTCACTGGTGTGAAGTAGTATCTCATTTTGTTTTTTACTTGCATTTCTCTGATGGTGAGTGATGTGGAATATTTTTTCATGTGTCTGTAGGTCACCATACATCTTCTTTAGAAAGGTGTCTATTCATCCCTGTGCTCAATTTTTGAGTGAGTCATCCGCTTTTTTTGTTGTTGAGGTGTATGAGCTTAAAAGAATGATTTTATTTTGAGATCCTTGGTGCTGAGTTCCCCTCCCCACCATACCACTAGTATTTCAGTCTTGCTCTGGTATTGAATGAGTCTGAAATACCCAGTTCTGTTTCCATAATTTTTGAGCTAATAGTATCTGTTTATCTGAGACTGGTAGATACAAACACCTTTGAAATGGAGCACTGTAGAACCAGAGAAAGTCTGTTTTGACAATGTTAGGAAGAATTTTAACATCCAGACTACTCCTTTACTGTATCTTATTGTTTTTAAAATTAATTTTTTATTGAAGGAATATTACTTAATAATATTATATAGGTTTAAGGTGGGCATCATAGTAAATTCACATCTCTATATATTACATTAAGTTCACCACTATTTCAGTTTTTACTTCACTATACAACTGATCTCTCTTACCCAGTTTGCTGTATACCCTCCCCCTTTTCTTCCTGCAATGACCGATTTGCTTTTTTGACTAAAAGTCTCTCATTGTTAGATTTAGTTCCTTTGTTTGCTTGGTATTTCTGTACATCACTTACGAATAATATCATACGATCTCCGTCTTTCTCCTTCTGGTTTATCTCGCTGAGCATTATTCCGTATAGGTCCATCCATATTGCTGCAAATGGCAGGGCTTCACCTTTTTAATAGCTAAGCAACATTCCATAGTGTATATAACCACATTTTCTTTATCTGCTATCTGTGATGGGTCCTTAGGTTGTTTCCAGGCCTCAGTTACTGGATCTTACTTTAATCATTTGGAATTTTTCTTCCAGTGACTAAAGATTATGATTGTCGCCTACAGCAAAAATAGATTGAGTTAACTTACTCTTTACAGGATAAAGTCTTAATTTCAGTTCTCTACCACCCAGAGAGAAATGTTTTATGAGGGATATAGGTCTATAATTTGGGATTAATGTCCTTAGAGTTGCACATCCATCAAGAATCTACTGCCTAAATTAAAAACTCTCTCTGATACCTCTCTCTGAAAGCAATGATGGATGACCTTAGTTCCTGTGATCCAAGGTGCTCCTTTTGTTTTTTAGTAACTTCATGGACTGCAAAGAAAGTCCTCTTGTTCCTATGTGACTCTACATCTTCTTTAGCAATTTTTCAAAACCCATCTTTCCCAATACTCATCTGGAAATGCAAAGAACAGTTTTGCTGGGCAATACTAGTAGCACTGGAACAGTTCTGAGCTTTCCTGAAAGTTAGACTTGTTTATGCCTATCATTTGCAATTTTTTAATAAAATAGAAGAGTCTTCTCTCTTAGTGGTTCTTTGAAATGGTAGGAAAACTTGAACCAAGAGAAATAAAGAAAACCAGTTATTGTGTCATGAGGATAATAGTGTCTTTGAGTCCTCATTCCAGTTCTGTGAACAATTTTCTGTCCCCCTTATTTTAGCATCCTTGTATGTCCCTGTCATCAAAATTGTAAAAACTGTGCTTAGGAACCTCATCTACTTATTAACTCTAAAGGACAAGTGATTGGTGTCTCTTAACGTGCCTCCACATTTGGACAACAACTTGCTATTATCCTGGCCTCTGGGAGTAGCTGAGGACCTGCTGTGATAGTCACAGGGACAGTAACATTTTCTGAGCATGGACTATGTGTTAGGTGCTGTTCTGGGCACGCATTAAGACCTGCCTGCACTTTTGATCTATCATTCCTTTATTACAAACAGGATGTCTGAGGCTCAGCCTCATCAGGTAGGTCCAGTTGCTGGGGCTCGTGTAGTTTATTTGCATTGGAGCTGGATTCTGACTTGTACAGATGGTGCTGTTAACCAATTTCCTATCAACAGCCTCCCAGAACAGTTTTTCTGAGGATGACATTTGATACGGTTATTTAGTGATAGAGACTGTAAACCATCATAATCGATGAGAGTTGGAGGTGTCTGTTCTTTTATTTGGTCTCTAAGTAATTTGCAACTGATTTCCTTGAGTCTCTGCCTCTTCTTCCGCTTGCTTATGTTTATGTCTTAAAGCCACTGGGTTCTCCTTACAAGTGTGATAAGAAATCTGAGAAAGAAGAAAGCCTGGAGAAGCAAAGGAAGCATGCCTGGTTGACAGTGAGTGTGGAAATGAATAAACACAGGTATCTCTCAAGTCTAACTGCTAGTGTGACACTCTGGAGGGAAACTTTGATATGAAACATCAGTAAATCAGCCTCCTCGTCATTTCATATATTGGGCATATAATTTGTGTGGGGATTACAACCTGAATCTTCTTAGGCACCTCTGGTTCCCTACACAGCAGCAGCCTTTGAATCACTGAGCATATATTTTTTTCCTGCTGCTTAATCTCTGGAGCAGCCAATTTATAGACAGGAGGAGTTTGGGCTTTATCTGTTCCAACCACACTCCTACTTTCTGCTTTTGTATTAGGAAGCAGCTTTGACTCTGTTGCTCAGTGGAGGTATGGAGATACACGTGCACTTGTGAGTGTGAGTGTGTGGGTGTGCACCTGTATATTCTTGACCCTGCTGGAAACAGTGGTGAATGAGTGTGGAAGGGCGAGGTCCTCTATTACATAATGAACAGAAGGCACCAAGGATGCTGTGTTTGTTGTGAATTAAAAGGTTTATACAGAGATTTTCTTAGTAATGTCTAAGATTTTAATAGGGCAATTAATCTTTCTAAGTGTGAGTGCCAGATTATGGGATCAGCTATTATCCCTGGCTGGAGAGTAATCCTTTGTGTGTTGCTATGAGCAGGACTAAGTGAAGAGAATACTCGGGTTGCCTAACAAAGATATGGTAGCAGCTAGCTTGTTTAGGCTTTGAAATACATATTCCTGGTGCAGTTAAAGGAATCCTGCTTTCCTGGGACTATCATTGCCCTTTAATAGCCATTGAGTTGAGGGGAAAGGCAGATAAATAAATATACCTGCCCCTTGCTCTCTATTCTTAACAACCAGTTATTATTATTTAAAAAAAAATGAGAGCCAAATTCATTGGTGACCTTATTTTAAACTGGAAAATGCAATTTAACGGGAAAAAAAGTCCCATAGGAATAAGGGCAAAAGGTTCTTATCTAATTCCAAAAATTCTACCTGTTTCTCCTTCCTTAATTTAAGTTTCGTGCAAATGGCTAAACAATCCAAAAAGTCAACAAAAATTGAAGGGAAAACACAGCAGTTAATGAAACTTACAGCCTTTAAGCGAGATTGATTATTTCAGAGTCTATTAAAATAGTGATATGCATATACACACATACGTATAGATGTACACACACATCCATTCAGGACATAGTGTGTCACCTGAAAATCCTCAGGTATAATGACCATGTTACTATCCAGCCAATAGCCTCTTCTCTAGTTTTGCTTAATTTACCTCTTGGCTTTGACTAGGATTTCCTTTTTGACTGAACAAAGCCGTTATTCAGAGCTACGTATCTATAGGTTTGTCAGTTGTTGATAATTACTCCTTATTTTCCCCAAACTGCGCCAACTACTTTGTTTACATAAACTAATGTAATTTTTAACTACTAGGATCCTGGCTTGGGTGAGGATTTGATTGGAGGAATCAGAGAGATTTCTCTTTTGAATTGTAACTCCCAGAGGGCCACACCCTTTGTCCTGCCTCCCTGTTATGATTGGCTGCCTACCAGAGAAGGGTCACTAGTCTGTACTTTCTTGAGTCATGTATTTTGGCACTAAATTCTACTTATGTTTAAGATCCACCAGAAGATATTGGTGGACGCTGGAGAGACATTCTGTAATCTGCCTTTTATATGGAAGTGATATGAGAATGATGATTTAAACAAGATGTACCCAGTGTTTTCCTGTGTAGGGTGGAACAATGTGTTTTAAGGAGAGTTTTAAAGAGCGAGGAATGAATTGGACTGGGTGTTCTGGTGATATTTAAGTCCCATCAGTGCTTCAGAAATACCTAAAAGAGTAATACAGCTACATCTCTCTCATCACGACGCCAAATTACTAGTACCCGTGCGGAAGGGCAGCAGACCAATGGAGAAGGGAGGAGAGCTTCTCAGGAGAGTAAGAGGATTATGGGGATTCATGAGAATATCTACTTATGTGTCACCGAAAAGTGGCTCATGCAGCAGCCTGGAGTGGGGGTGGGTGCACACCAGGGTAACTCACGTATCTTAGGTGAGGTTTGAAAGTAATATTTCCAGATGGCTGCTACTGTTGGAAGGAATATTGCCCAAGGACACTCATGATATTATTCAAAAGTCAAACAAGAAATTACGATTCCTAGCCAAAGGAGTTAAAATGCTATCTTCCTGGTCACATCACACAGAATACTGATCATGGTGGAGGAGGGATGAATCAGGATTGCTCGTGCTTAGAAAAGTGAGGGAGGGTGAGGCAGCATCAAGAAATCATTCCCGTTACTAGTAAAGGCAGTATTCAGCATTTCCCACACTCACATTTTGCATAGCATTTTTGTGGCAGAAAAATATCCTGGAGAAATCAATTAATAAAGATTCAGATTTCTTTTTTTTTAAAGAAATGAGAGAAGGGAAGGAAGAAGAAACATTTAAGGAAGGAAGGAATGAAGAGGAGGAAGAGATAGCTTTATTTATTTAGTTTCTGATTTTGGTTTTACACCCCAGCCCTGAGTTTTGAACCTGAGTTTATTTGTTCCGCACACCAGAGGCTCATCTGCCTGAATTACAAGTTTTAACCATGACTCTCAATTTAAAATGAGTGTTTATCTTGTGGATAAATAGTCCGAGCTTTGGGAACAAATCCGAGGGACAAGCATTCTGAAGCTATCTTAGAGCAAGATAGAGATAAACAAAGGCTTCATACACTCTGGAAGTATTAATGTTGGAGAAGAGGCAAGACTATCTGCTGGACTGAAGGAAATAAACACTGAAGTTAGAAAACTATCATCTGTCACTCATTTGCATTCACGTGTACATGTGGTCCTTATTTTAATGTGGCTTTTGACACATCATCTTGTATCTTGCTAGAGCTCTGTGTTGTTGAGTGCCTGGTCTGGATGGACCTTTTTGACTCCTTCAGAGGATTTTGGAACCCACATTGGCTCTGAGAAGTAGACTCTCAAGAGGATAGTTGCCTTGATGAAACTTCTGTTGAATGGGTGGTCTCAATTATTTCACTAGTGGACAGCTACTCTGATAAAGTAAGTGCTGATTTATATTGCATTTGAAATATTGCCAAGGACAGGCTGTTAATGTGGGTATGTGAAAACCATTGTGTGGACTTTTAATGTTTACTTCTTTATTTTTGACCATTGTCTAGGTGTAGAAAATGGGGAAAGAAGAAAAGAGTGAGGCTGGGCGATTTGGTGGGCTTGATGGAGAACATCAAAGAGTAGACTTCATTCTGCCACAATTACTTCTCTTCTTGTTAATGATAAGGTCCAATATCCATATAGTGAAATGAAAAAAATTCTTTTCAGTTTTTCAGTTGATTCATGGTATCCAGATCAAGTCGTCAAGAGTAATGAAAGGAAACAGAAAATCAATCTGAGGATGAGAAGACTAACTCCAGTCTCACATGATCCTGTTTCCCATTAAAAAAATGTCATTATAGAATTACTGTATGAATGTCAACATATTTATCAACTCAGATTATGACAATTCTGAACATTTCTTTATATAAAAATGAAGTAAGTAATAATGCCATTTTACATGAAGGTTTTTTCTTCTGAGATTTAAAATTTATTGATAATCCACTGCCACAGTAAAAAATGAAAATATGCAGTAATAAAATGTATAACATCTAAAATAATAAGTGTATACAGAAGACTGCACAGTATAATTTAAGATAGTGATCTTTTAAACCTTAACTTTTCTAGCTTAGTTTTGTGCTGCTCTCTTGCGTTTTTCATGTAATTAGCAGTCTCAAATGTATACTTTTAATTTGGAAAGCTCTCTTTTTTGTTCTGTTTTGTTTTTAAGTTTAAGAGTATTAGTCAAGTTTATCTACTTCTCAACAGGCTTTAAAACCATTTCCAATCCTGAAAAATGATCTACCAGGTAAAGTATTAGTAGAGTTATACATGCAATTTTACAAAATGGATCTACTCTCTTTCTCGGAACTGTCCATTTTGCTTCCAGCCAGAACTTTGGTTCCTAGAGACAACATAGAACTTTATGCATGCATGTCAGATGTGTATACTCTACGGGTTAATGGAGAGGTTATTGATTCCATTTCCAACTTCCAGTTAGAGATAATCCCCAGAGAGATCTGTATTACTAAATAGAAGCCCACTTCCCATTTTACAGTTGAATCTTTGTGTTAAAACATATACCTCTTTGAAAATGCCCTCAGCTTGAATTCTCCCTCCCTCCTTTCCTTCTTCTCTTTCTTTTCCCCCTTTCTGCCTCTCTTCTTTCCTTCCTCCCTTTTTCCTTTCTCTCTTGTTTCTTTTCCTCCTTACTTGCTATTCTGTGTGGAATTCTTTGTTTTTTAAAGGTGGATAAGAAGTCTGATTCTTGGAACAAGAATCACAGTTTTTGTGCCAAGCAGGCTAATATCATTAAACACACACAATTAGCCAAGGTGTTGAGGAGGAATAATTTATAAATTATGAAATTACTGGGGAGTAATTTCATGAAGAGAAATTGCAATTTTATTATACTATCTGCATATGTCAACATACATTCACATGCATAGATATGTGACTATTTTTATTCCCCAGTGCTTACTCATATTACAGGAAAGGGTCTTGGAGACCATTCAATTCATGCATCTCTCCTTACAGAAGAGGAAACTAAAGCCCAAGACAACAGGCTACCTGCCCAGGGCCACAAGATGCATTTGTCAGAGATATGTCAAAGCCCATTCTTTGGACTTCTAAGCTTCCCACATTCTATGGTAGAATTGCGCATTTGTTTTGCATATTTCTTTTTTTCTCCCAATCTTGTTTTAAAAATTAAAGACCTATAGACAAAATGAGGCACTAGAACTCTGGTAGTGGGTGTAGTATGATATATACATTGGATGAGGTGTAAATCTATTTTCCTGAATCTTATATGTTATTGTAAAGAAGTTAAACAATTGAAAATAAAACAAAGATCTGTTTTGTGGTGAGGGAGTGGAATGGGGTTGGGGTAAAGGTAATCAAAGGTACAAACTTGCAGTTATAAGACAAATCAGTTCTGGTATGTATTGCAAGATGACTGCAGCAATGATCCTCCACTGTATACTTGAGTATTGTTAAGAGAGTGAAACTTAGAAAAGTAAACCTACTGTGGTGATCCTTTTGTGATATGCATCAATCAAATCATTAAGTTATATATTTTAAACTTCTAAATATTATATTAAGTCTCAATAAAATGAGAGAAATATTTTGAAAAGCAAAATATTTAAAAATACCTAAAAAAAACTATATTGAAATATAAAAAAAGAAAAAGTGAAAAACAGTAAATACTGTTATCATCAATATATCAGTATCCTCTATCAGTTGGTAACATTTCACCACACTGATTTTTCTCCCTGTCTCTGTCTCAGCATCTCTCGATACACACATACACACATACAAGCATGCATACATGCATACATACATTTGTAGATCTTTTTATACTTTCCTTTTTCTTATTTTTCAATTGTTTCAAATGAAGTTACAAACATCAAATTGCTCAGGTTGTGTTCTTGAAGAAGAAAGGCATTCTACATACCCACAACAAATTGTCCTGATTTAACACCAATACATTATTATTATTATGTAATATTAATCTATTCTCCTGACCTCATTGCTCATTAATTATTTTGTGTTGATGTCAACTGTCAGTTCAATGCAATGCCACTCTGTCCTGTCCTTCAACCTCATTAGACTTTCTTGGCTTGTTGTCTCCCAGAAAACTTTCAGAAAATAATTTCTGTATTAATCTGGTCTTCTTTTCTCATAAACATCACTTCTTATAGTCCTTATTCTCTCTGTATTTGGGACTGACCTAGAAAATTGTCTTTATTTCTAAAAGTGTGATATCAGGGTTTTAATTTTCTCACTATTGATATAGTTTTATTAATAAATATCATTCACTAGATCACACTGATGTCTTACTTTCTCCCTTCCATACAGGAATCATTTCATACTAAGTATTTATACATTTTGAAATATTGAGGATTTCATGTCATATGCTCAAGACTACCTCTAATATATGGTAAAGCCAAGTCAGAATGACTTTGCTCATTTCTTTTGAGTGTGGACTGGTATTAGTTTGGAGAAAATGGTCTCATAAACAGAATTAAAATTGCTATAGGTATAGAGACATGTGTTATATTCATGGGAATTCTGTGTTCCAGGATTCACAGGGGTACATTTCAGTACTGAGGAGCTCGGCTGCTTTCCATATGGCATCTGATATCTTCCTTCTTTTCCTCACCCTAAAAAAAAATTGATTAGTCTTGCATGTTCTTAGTCTCTGCTCTCAGAGAATTGTGATTTCATCATTAATTCAGGACAGAAAATCCTGGTGTGCTAACCTTTTGAGGAGCAGCTACAGCACTTTCAAAAATGACTGTAAGAAGTCACGCCTTGTGGAAGAGGGGCTTGGGCGCTGTCCACCTACAGCCCAAGATCCCAGGTGCACATCCTGGTACTGAGAGAACAACCGAGGTGAGCAACTCAGTAAAATTAAATAAAGTGTTTCTTCCTCTTCTCTCTTCCTGCCTGCTTACCCCTGTTCGCTTTCATTCCCGCCTATACCTCTCCTTTAAAAAGATGGCTGTAAAAAAGCCTGTAGCAAAACACGATTGGGAAGTTGTGGTTTTCAGGGTGGTGTTGTAAGCAGAAGGCTTTTCTTAGGTGTAGCAGATCGCGCCATAATTTGACTGACTCAGAATTCTCCCGCATACTATTCTGAAAATATCATCACGTTAATGATTTTTCTTGACTATTTAAATGAGTTATAAAAATATCTCTATATTTTGTTGGGTTTGAAAAAACGAATCCTCTCATTTTCAAAAAGAAAATACACTGCTGTTCTTTCATTTGTAAAAGTCAGATGCTTTATAAGAAACAGCATTTAATGTTAAAACATTAGTTTCAGTATATTTTCTTAGGACTTTTTTCAATGAAGAGTTTTGCTTATTTGTATTATGTAGTTGTTATATATTATAATTGCTTTTTTAATCAAATATTATAAGAATGTCTCTTAAAGCAAATTTTTAGTAATTATCACTTTAATGACTGCATAATTTCTTATAACAATGGAGCATAGTTTACTTCATATTTCTTATTGTTGATTATACAGTGTTATCTTTAAATCATAAATAAATACGCAATAAATCTTTCGTAATTAAATTATTTCCAGCATTTCAAAATATTTCTTTGGGATGTTGTGAATATTGATATATAGATCTGCAAAAGAATGAGTAGTCAGATATATATTTCTAATAGCAATATGAACTTACAAAATGCATGTATATGTGAAACTATAGGTGATAACTTCATTGTCAACTTTGTGTATTACATTTTAAAAAACTTTGCTGATTTTATAGCCAAGTTTAAAAGTATTTATTTTAACTTGTTTTTAATAAAATATTATCAAGCTATAACCTTTACTATGTTTTATGTTCTAGATAGATTTCTGCTTCCATGAGTTATTGATTTATGTCTTTAGCTCATTTATCTTTTGGAGTTTTGATGGTTTAAATATCAGATTTTATGTACTTTTTAATAGAACAAAGATAAAAGTCATTTGACTCTTTTATCTGTTGAGTATTTTTTCTGATTATTTGCCTTTTGTTTAACCCAATTTTAGTTTTCTATTTTCTGTCAAGGAGAAAAAAACATTTAAACGGAGAAGAGAGAGAGTAACATGAATAAAAAGGGGCTAAAGCTCAAGAAGGTGGAAGCAGTTTGCTTCTTCAAATGAATGAAATGCTTCATTCTTTGAAGAAATACTTTCCAAGGCTATGAAAGAATTTGGAGATGTGATCATGGAAATAATATTACTAATCTATGAGAAAGATGACCTTTTAAAAAAAATGGTGAATGCTAAGATCCAAGCTTGTGATGCTGGTAATTTGATGGCATTCTGGAAAAATTCTAGATGAATTGTTTATGAAGATTCTTCACAAAAACAAACAAAAACACCCCAAAACTGACCAGTTAGAAGCAGAATGAATCCATAAACAATAATTTATGTCAAAGTAACTGCTTTCACATAGGTTGTTAGATTGAAAGAAAGAATTCTGTGAATGTTGGCTATTTTAATTCTATAAGAAATTCACTGGAATCTTGTATAATATTCTTTCAGGCAATGTGGAGAAGTATGGTTGAGTGATAATCCTGTTAGGTGGATTAGCAACTGGTTAAAGAGCTCACACAATAGGATATTGATTGATGGGAGCCTCAAGTTGTGTTCCACAGGCTCCAATATAAGCTATAGTTTAATGAACATTTTTCTAATTACTAGGATGAAGAGATCAAAGCCTTCTTATCAAATGTATGTAAGTCCCAAACTGGGAAATGTAATGAATGTGCTCTAGATGAGGGAATCTTTAAAAAATATTTTAGTTGATGGAAATCATTGTAGCAGGCATATAAAATATAATGAACTAAGTTTAAAACACTGAATTGAGTAAGTATGAGAAATCTCCATGTAAGTAAAACTAGCTCTGTTTTTCCATTGTCTGAGAGTTCCAAACAGGGAAAACATATGAAAAAACTTTACTAGTACCTGTCATGGCTCTTTAAAGAAAACAGAACCCACAGAATGCATATGTGTATGCGTGTGCGCACACCCACCCACCCAGCCACCCACCCACCCACACACACACATTAGTGGGAGACTGGCAAGTTTGAAATCAGGCAGGTTGAAAATTACAGCAGGAGTTAATACAATAGTCTTGAGTCTGAAGGCAGTTGGGAGTCATAATTCTTTTCACTTATGGGGAGCTCAGTCTTTTCCTTTAAGTCCTACAACTGATTGACAAGGCTCACCCATACTATAGAGCATAATCAGCTTTACTCAAGTTTGTCCTTAACAGCAACATCAAGATGGGTGTTTAACCAAATCTCTGGGTATCACAGCTCCAAGGAATGGCCTTATAAAATTAAACACCATCATATTCATGGGATATTGAGACGCAGACATAGAATAATCACATACAAGTCAATAATGGCCAACATTTAATGCTCTCTGCATGTCACAGGGCCCAACTCAGCTTTTGGATTTATTTTTGGGCAATAGTTTATGAAGCTTCTTTCCACTGGAACAAGTCAAGTGGTGAGTTGAATTAGATGGTGAAAGCTAAAAAGACAGGTCATTTGAAGGATACTTGGAGAAACCATAATGCTCCTTAAAAATTACAAGAGCCAGGAATTCTCTATTAGTCAAAATATTTTTGGTTGGAAATAACTCATGCAAAAAGTGAAATGGATTGACATATGTAACTAAAAAGGCTGGGAGTAGACCTGGCATAATGTTCAACAAACAGCCAGATTTCAGAGCACAACATCTGATGTCTTTCCTCTATATTTTGGCTCCAATTTATAGGGCTTAATTTTCAGGCAAAAACCTCTCTATGTGGTGGCTGAACTTTGAATTGGTGTCTTTCTAAAACTAGTAACTCATCATGAAGAGAACTTCTCTTTCTCAAAAGTTTTATGAACTGACTAGGGTTGTGCTTCATTGATTTAGTGTTTGTCAAATGCTTTGTTACTAAGCATTTGGGTAGGGAATTTCTGTTTATTGGCAGGCCTGAGTCACATACCCATTCCAGTGGTGTGTACCTGTTAACAGTCACATCAGTTAAGAGTGAAGAAGGTGTGACACTAGGTGAAAATTAGATGGTGTTAGCAGGAGAAGGGGAGAAAGTGTAACGGCTACCCCAAAATGACCTTTTCTATTGCAAAGGGCTTGATAACAATATTTCAAACATTCGTAGGACTTCCCCATTTGTGTGGGAAAGATTAGGATTTTCTCTCCTTCTTAGGAAAGAACTGATGTTAGTGGGTGGAAGTTAAGGGGAAATAGATTTTTGTCTCTACTTCAGGAATAGTATTCTCCTAGAGGGTATGTTGTAAGTAACCTGAACCTTGTCCCCAGAAGAATTTATGCAGAAAATTGACGAATATCATAGAGGTGATTTCTGTTTTGTGTTAAAAATTGCTTAGATTTATCATACATCCCTTCTGCTTCTTTGATTTCATTGTTTTGCTTTCTTTCTCTACATGCGTGCCAATGAATGCACCTAGCCCTGTGGTTATTAGCTACCCAAGAGAGAAGTTGAATCCAATTGCTTGATAGGGCATTTTTTAATGTCAGTTGTTTTTGAATTGTTACTTCGGTGCTTGCTGAATCCATTCCATGTCCCTAGTTCATGTTAATATAATATTATTCAATGTATAGTAAAAAAATAGGAAGCATACATGATAAAATGCTTATTAGGGGCAAGGGAGTGGAAAGACATATGGGTGGGGTTCACTTTATTCTTGTATACAGGTCACTTCCACAGACAGAATATTCAATTTCCACTTTATATTTCAGTTCTAGTACCAAATGCTGAGAGACTATAGACTATAAGGAAGAAATAACACTAAAGGGAAGCCCTCAAAGATAATTCCATCATCCATAACACCAGGCGCTTCCTGGCATTATGACTAATAAAACTCAGCTAAAAACATGTTCTAAATATTTTTATGTTAAAAAAATAGAAAATTGCAATAAAATAATGACTGTTATTTTAAACCATGACTATAAAATGCCCCTGGGACAGGAAAGACTAATTATGAAATAAAACAAGTTTTGTATCCCTCAGGCAATGTTTTCAAACTATTGCTCTCTCCAAAGTAGTCTCTATAATTAGTCCAATTCCCCAAAAGAAATGAAAAGTGTAAGGGAATTCATTTAGGGCTGTAGCTTAGGGCTGTGTCTTGGATTAGGACCAAATGGACTATTAAAATGTTAGTGTGAAATAATTGTATCAGCATTGTGGGTCAGAGGAGTACTTCTATCAGGGATTACTTAATGTTATCTTTGAGTCATGATATTCATGTATTCGATTTCAGCAGGTAAATTTAAAGTTATGATTCTAGGAGGATTTAGATGAACTTTGATGAAAGTTTATGGTTAGCTGGGATATCTCTCCATGACTCTAATCTCCCAATTCTCAAATGGGATTAAAAATGACTGTGCCTATTTAGAAATATGAAGGATAAAAAAAATCTAATGGGCAAGGAATGGAAGAAAATTTCATGATTTCGCTTATGTTTTCATTGGAAATATTTTCAAGTACTGTAGTAGAAGATGGAGAGAATACTCTAGAATTAGGAAAATCATTATAAGGGTAAATAATATTATATATTTTGTTACCTGTTGCATTTATTTATTCCTACTAAATGGATTTATTTCTACTAAATGATCTCCAAAGATGCTTGTGTAGAATTGTTTTGTACATGATTTGTTAGGAAATGCATTGTTCTTTCTTTTCTATTTTAAAGGCAAGCAGTGCAATGTAACAGTTAAAAAAGTGTGTTGGATACTTCCTAACTTTTGAAGATCATTGTTATTTTCTCAAGTTAGTGTTCTATGCCTTCTATATGAGTTTCTTTTGTTGACTTTGAGTCCATAGCTATAGCTTCATCTTTTTGATGAGTGGTAATTGAGAAGAGTCTGCTTCAGTCAAGATCCTGGCAGGAAATTTGGTAATTTGGAAAATGTTTTAATGTATCTATAGTATGTTTAGGATTATAGAGGAATCACAAGGCACAATCAAAAATAGTTTGGGAGAGGAGGAGCTCCCAGAGTTCCAAAGAGAGAGAAATACATGGAGAGGTCTGATAGATAGGAGATGTGATCTTCAGTCTAAGTACAGAGCCAACTTTGCGGTGACTTTGTAGAGAGGAAGCTGAGTGAATGACCTTCATCTTTACTGCTTTCTGATGTCCAGCTACTCCAGTGAGTTCTCCCCAGTGGGGAGTGTAGGACACTTACTGATGAAGTAGTCTACACTGATGTCTGTCTACTCTTGGATATCCTGTTCACTCTAGGTCTCTCTAAAGAACCCACTGGCAGCCAGAGTGCAAGAAACGTGCTGATGTAGTGGTCCACACTACATAGTGAATCTCCCAGGACACTCAGTGGAGAAGGGTGTGTAGCGAATTTGGACCTCAGAACTTTCCTCTGTATTAGCCCCACGTTGAGAAACATAAATGAAATAATAAGTTGCTATTATATTTGATTAGATTATTTAAAATAGAACTTCAGAGGTGGATGTGGAAGGTTATCATTGTGTCATTGCAGCATAAAACACACATTCTAGACTTTGGTCAAGGGATGTGTCCTGTGAGTGTATCAAGGCGTGGTTTGCCACAGAGAGAGCGCTGCATGATCCAGTCTTGAATGTCTGTTTGCTGTGTCTGGTTCTTATTTTCATCTTCTACAACATGAAAGAAATTTGACTGGATTTAGAAATATTATGTATTAAGAATTTTTGAAAGACACTTGAGTTTGAACCATCAGATGATTTTCAGAAAAAACTGGAGATGATAAGAAGAGAACATTAGAAGACAAGAAACTACTGAGGATGACAGCAGAATAAAAAGAATTTAAAGATCATTTATAGAAAAAGAAGAATGCAGGGAAGTGTTCCCTTGTGTTTTGTTTCTCAGAAAACTCAACAAAAATGAAACATTTTTCCTAACACCATATTCTCTCTCTCTTTTTCTCTCTCCTCCTCCTCCTCTTCCTCCCTCTTATATTTTCCCCAGCCCCAGTCACAAGTCTCAAACACAGGTCCATGACTTTCACAGCCTCTGCCTAAGATGCTTGAGCAACAAAGGAGGTGTGCGTGCCCTCTCTCTTTGAAATTAGGCAATTAGTTTGCTCTGTTAGGAGGCTTTTTTCTCCCTTAAATATTGGCTTAACTTTGAAAGGCTAAGTAATTTCAATAGTCATTTTATAATAATCTTATTCCATTATCTTAAAAGTTTGATATGTCAATATAATTTTCTTGGATATATCTTCAATAATATCTTTACATAAAGAATTTCCATCAACAACAACAACAATAAAACTGTGTCCGTTTTTATTTCTTCTCAACTCTCCATTCTGCTTCTCTCATATACCCTAAATGTTAAATCTGGGGGAAAATTGCATGGCTGCAGTTTTCACAATTTACTCCTGGATCACAGTTGTGTTTTGAGAATAAAAAGAAGTTGTATCTTGGGGGGAATGGGTGGAAAAAACAGTTAAAAAGGGGTCAATCACATGGTGAAGGACTGTTGGGGGAAGGGATAAACTTAATGTATTAGACACAGATGTAGATTTATAATAATGCAGACCTTAAACCTATATAGTATCATGATGAATTGTTCCTTCAATAAAATTTAAATAAAAATTGTACCCGTAAAAAGATTCTGCAACTTGAGTGGAGAAGAGTTATGTGGGTTCAAGGTATCATTATTAATCAAAGGAAACATTCTTTAAATGCAGTAATAGGCAGGGCACACAAAAGCCCTTCAGTTGCTCATCTTCCCAAACCTGTCACTTATTTTACAATGGACAAAGTAAACGGCATTGTTTGAATTGTGGACTTGAGTGCTTGTAGACATTAGGGATATATTTTTGTGCATGATATGCAGTTTGATATAAGGGAACAGTATATAAATATCTCTGTCTCTGAGATGCTTGCCAAGGAAATAAAATAGGATTTGTTCTAGTAGACTGGACATACAGTCAGGATGTGACAGTGACTTGAACTTTGTGGTGGCCCAAGAACAAGCTGTGAGTTCACAGAGTACAGCTCCTGGATTGTGCTCCAGGTCAGTTTCCAGGTCATGATCCAGGGGGCTGTTTCCTTTCTTATTTTGTCAGTGACCAAGAGGTCCCAAGAAATCAGTAAAATCTAATTGGAGGTTAGTCTTAGCCAACTGGACACTGACAACCCCTTAAGGAGATTTGAGATAAATTTTTCTCTTCTTTTGTTTCTAAAGGCTGCCGAGGAAAAAGGCTGACTGATATCTCAGAGCATAGCTGGTCTTACATATTTATTAGCATAGAAGTTAGCTCACTTCACTAAGTATCTCTTCTTGCTTAAATATACCAAAAAATAAAAAGCACAAATATATCACTAAGAAAGTGGGAAGTCACATTCCTCATCAGACAATTTGGGTGATTTCACAAGTTATTTCTGTGTGATGTGGTTGATGTGGGCATCATCCTTTCCTTTTTCCGGGTTCATTTTACTTTTTTTGATTGGTTTTGGAGAGAAGATGCTGAAATCGGGAGAAGTTTGTGGTTAACTTTTTACTGAGTTTTCTTTTTTTTTTTGTATTTTATACCTGAAGGGAGAGCTCTATGTTTAGAAACTGTTGTGCTTTTAAAACTACAAATTAGACTTATTAAGCTTGTGCGATCTAATTTTGAGACAATGAAGACTTTAGTATAGCAGGTGGGAGCAGTGGTGAAAAGTAGGAGACAGTATATAAAAGAATTGGCTGCATATTCTGACTGAGAGGCAAATCAAAGATAATACTATAGCGTTGTGTTGTAGGTACCTGAGAATCACATTCACGTTAGATGCTTGAGAGGAAATGAATCTTTAGTTGATGGAGGAGAGATGGGGAAAAGAAACAGAGGAATCTTGACAGATACAAATTTTACCACACTGAATATTCCATATTGGCATCACGATGTTTCATGATATAATTTTCAATGAAGAGGATGACTCCCACATTGCATTGTTGTGAAGATTAAATAAGACAACCTATATAAGTGTTTAGGGATCTCGATTATGATTATCAGCATCATAACAACAGTCCTAAGAAACAATTGAACAACTCCAATGTGCCAGGTATTGTAAGATTTTTACCTGTATCAACTCATTTAATTCTCCATTGGCTTTGTGAAGTTGGTATTGATATTATCTTGTTTCAGGGTTGAGGGGATTGAGGCATAGTGAAAAGTAAAGTAACTTGCCAGAATTCATAGTCAGAATTCTGGCAGAATTCATAGTCAATTCAGACAGTCAGGCTCTAGAAGTCAGCTCTTGACTCCTGGAGAGAATTTGGACTGATAATTCTACAGGAATGGAATGCAGGAGTCAAGGCGTAGTGATCGAGTGAGCCTAGTCAACAGCCCTGCATCCGCCTCTCAGTAAATCATGAATTTGAGAAAGTCTAAGGATTCTGGAAGAGTCAGTTGGTCTATAAGCATATATAGAAAAAACTCTTCATTATGTAAATGATAAAAACACATGGTCAATTCTTTAAAATACCCATGAACAAAGGGAACCATAGTAATGTAGCCATAATTTCAGCTCTCTTGATATTAATTTGACAAAAAAAATTTAGGCAACTATCACAGTGCTAAACATTTGCATTTGCTGGGGAAGAAGAAAATCCTTTCTCTCAACAAGATTACTGTGTAGTGAGAGAAAGATAAGTGAAATGCAAGGTAGTGAAGGAATAGGTAAAGGAAGCCCAGTAGTTCAGTGGCAGCATCAAGTAACATGGCTGGAGGAGCGTCAAATGTGAGGCTTTTTGGAAGAAGTGATATAAATACAGAACTTGAATGAATAGACTAATGCTAGTGCAAATGAGAGGGGAAGTAGAGAAATGAGTGAGAACATACTTTGCTTGTGAAATTGCAAATAGTTCAGTATGACTGCAACTTTGCTGGGGGTGAACGTCAGCTCGAGATAATGTTGTAGAAGTAAACCAGTGATCCGTTCACGAGGGCCTTCCGGGTTGTGGTGAGGAGTTTGGTAACGATGTCGAGGGCAGTGGAAACCGCTGATGTAGTTTAAGGAGAGAAATGCTAAGGTCCAGCAACATGCATACGTCTGGAGCATGCAGATATACCAATCTAGTACTAATTTTCAAGGGCTATTGGAGCATATATTTTCATTTATATTAAATGCATACTGAGAAACCATTGCGTGTATAAAGAACTTGTAAACTACATGAAGGAAAGATGAAGTTGCGCCTCAATTTTATCATGCAGCACACCCTTTTATGATGAGTGCTCTCTTACCTTGATGCAAACTTAAAGACAAATGTGGACAGTCAGGCTGCTTCAGCACAAAATCTCCAGCTATTCATTCAGGGAGGAAGTTAAACTAATTTTTGGTCTTGACTGTGCTCTCTGATCCTGGGATAAATCAGTTAACTACTGCAGGTATTAGTTTTCTTAACTGTGGCATGAGAAAGCTGAGAAGTTTCCTCTAAGCTCCTGTGTTTGAAACTTTTTAAACATTCCAGTCATGTGAAAAGTGACTCATTTTTATGTTACACAGTTATATCTCTCTCTTTCCTACTGGGTGATTTTGATAGTTCTTGTTGCAGAAAGGGGCTGAAATGACAGTAGAATAGTCAAGCTAAAGAAGATCTGAAGACCACTTTATCCATTCCCACACATTACAGGTGAGGATACTGAGGTGCCTTAATTATGTGACTTTTCCAGATCCCAGCAGTGGGGCAGTGGTAGGTGAAATTCAGAGCTCTGGAAACTTCTGACTCCAACCCAGTCCCCTTTCTGTGCTATTGGGGATTACCGCCTTATGTCAGGATGATATCAGCGATGTCTTTGACATCTTAAGTAATACATTGGGAAGAAATTTGGGTGCTCTGAAAGATTTCACATGCTTTTAAGTAGAAGTGACTATGTGACTGTCAATTAGGGCTGTTATTTGTTTTTCTGGCTTCAAGTTGCCATATATGATTGATATATATAAATAAATATACATATATACACATATATATTATGTGTAACTACATATATGTATACACATACGCATGTATTTGTTCCCTTATTATTCATAAATGATTGTTTCTTTTGTGCTAATGTTTACCTCTGCTCTCTAAAAGAAAGATTCTTTTTTTCTTTTTCTCCACCCCAGTTGTCTTACATCAGCAACTAAATGATCTTCCTCTTAGTGCAGGAAGCTGGCAGCCTCCAATCTGCAGCCTTTAGATAGCCAGCTAATTAAGGGGAAAGCAGGTGTGTATGGTCTATTCAGCTTGTAAATAAGTGCCAAAAATTAAAGTTATTGGTCTGTGAGTGCTAGCAGGTGGAAGCACTGTTTTGTACCTTTAATAGAGCAGGGGAATAAAGGGAGGTTAGAAGGCCTTAAGAGTAGGGAAGAAAAAATGACTTTTTATGACTAAAAGCCCTTCAAAAGAGAATGTGTCTATTTCTGAATCATTGTCTTGTTTGGGATTAATCTGAAAGACATATAATTGCCTGCCCTAAGGGTGTAATGTTCCCTGAACAGGGCTCCATGACCTGTATGGCCTGAGCAGAAATAATTCATGGTCTCAAGCTGATACTCACTGGCATTAAGTCTTGACTGACTGCAGACATAAGTGCCTGTGTTCTTTTGTGATTTCTCTTTTCCATTTCCTACATATGTTCAAATGCCCAGAGTTCCCTATCTGCAAAACCTCTCACTTAAATGCTAAGAAAAAATATGATCTATTGTTGCCTAACATAATGCATTACTTAATGAAGCAATCTGGAAATAAATTTTATATGGAGAAACGAGTTCCTGGGAGCATATTTTCTCCTTTTGTTATTTCTTTTTTATTCCTGATTTTTTTCCCCTTGCTTTGTCCTTTCTTTGTGTTTAATAATTTATTTTAACATTTCTTAACTGGAGGACATTTTTCAGTAGAGTGTAATGGCGGAAGACCATGAAAGCATCATATATTACGAATTCAAGATACATTAATACACGGCTGAAATGCTAACCCGCACAATAGAATAATTACAGTGTATCTTCATTGAAATTGTACACATGGCTTTGTGATCACGCTCATTAATTTAGATCCAAATGAAGCAAAATTATTCTGCATGGCTGCTGAGTTAATTTGTGTGATATAAGAAAAGAAAAGTTAAATAAAGTGTGATGGAAAATGAGATTGCAGTGAGGCAATTAGATTCAGAGGAAGAGTTTCTCTCATCTCCCTGGGCTTCTTGGCCCTTCTTCTCTGCAGAGATTATTCATGTTATTGTGAAAAAGTGTTCATTTTAAGACTGTTTCAGAAAGTCTTGATGGATGTTCTGAAGCGTCTTCTTCGCAGCTAATTTTTTTTGGTAGAAAAAGAGTACTTTTGCTTGGAACTATCCAAATATTCAGATAAAAGAACAGTATTTCTATTGACATGAACCTGAATTTCCATAGAAAGGGAAATATGAACTATTTTAAATGGTGTAGTTATGCTTACAAGTAAAGCACATATTGTATATTGTTTCAAGTAAACAAAGAAGTAAGTCCTTTCTTTTTTTAATGGAGGAGGAAAAATTTCTTGCCTTTCTAGCAGTGCAGCAGTGTCTGTTATATCTTAGAGAAGACTTCCCCATTACTTTCTAGCTTATTTTACCCCATTTCAAGGTATTTGAAAATGGTAACTAGTTTTGCCTTTGTCATCAGTGGTAAAATAGGGCATCTATTCTGATTGCTTAAATCTAACAGACTTTTTTAAAAAGAGGACATTTTGAAGTAGCAAACTACTGCCAGTCAGAAGATGATTCAAACTCCAGTGGGGATTCAAAAAGAAATGCTTCAAATCTAAGTGGGATTGGGGTGAAGACAGCCTTCATAAAGAAGTGACCTTGGAAGAAGGTGTCTGAGAGAGAGGACATGGAGATCTGGGGCAGAGGAGGGAGGGTTGAAGAAGTAAATTAGTCAGGAGCATGGTAAGGGCCTGGAGTAAAGGAGTCCTGTGGGGCAATCATGAGAAGTAATTCTAGTAAGATTGAGATAACATTGTGAGAGTTGAGGTGGGATTGAGGCATTTTATTTCATTTGGAGATAAGAAAGGGGAATTGAAATTTGTTGAACTGAGTGTTATTGTTAATATTAGGTTAGATGAGAACAAGGACATTTTAGAGCTGGGAGTTCATTAGGAGATTGTGGCAACTATAGATGTAAGTGACCATCGGTGATTAGATTAGAAAGGTGTCAATGGGAATAATCCTAAGAAGACTGTGGCAAGGGAATTTGCAGGCCCAACTTGTTGGATGTTGGTGAAGGAAAAGGAGAAGGAAGATATAGGTAGTGGTGCACTTCAAATAGGTTGAAAGGAACTGTAAATTGTGGTGGGAAGGAACTGCATAACTGCGGAACATGCAGTAAAAGATGTGTAACAATTAGTGGGGAGTTCAAGTGGAGCTGCTTTGAGAACTTTGAGAACTTTGAGAGACACACTGGAAGATCAAACATGTAATGATACTGTTTGATGATGCCATGGGGTGACATTTTAAGGGAAATTAAGTGGAATGAGAGAGAAGCAAAATATAATGACTATGAGGGGAGATGTCTTCACTTAAGGAAAGGATGAGAGATTGAAGGTCAGAGAGGAGAAATTAGAAGCACAGGGGACCATGAGGATACTGTAATTCAGAGGAGTATAAGGAGAGTTTCAAGAAGGGCAAGACCAATAGTTAGGTGACTGAGTAGGAGGAGGATAAAGGCATTGGTTACTGCAGTGTGGTTATGACAGAAAACAATTAAATGCCTAGGACTGGACAAACGGTGGGGTTGGGGTGATATTCGTGCAAGATGAGCAAAGAATGTTGAGCTCAATCTAGAAAAAGAGATTTTTAAAAAAGATTAGATGTAGGTCTTTGATGTAGGCCTTCCTTAATATATTTTCCAGCCCATTTTTATTGAAAACCCACTGCTCTTTTGAGAGTAAACCTCATTCCACTATGGATTTCCCATCATCTGCTAGGATTATCTGGGATGGGAAGGTCATTACTCAGTGAATCTCTCCTCTCAGATACATGTAAGGACTTCATTTTCACATGGAAAAGCTGCCTCCCTGTCATGGTTCTGTGGAATAAAAAGTGTCAGGTACTATTGGTAGAATTGGAAGTCATTATTCTTGACTATAGCAACTCATACACCTATTGGTTGTAAGAGGTAGGAATGCATTTAGCACCCACCTAAAGATAATAGGCCAGTTAACTAAGGCATACGTTTAAAACCTCCCCTCCTTCTCCCTGGGGTCTTTTCATGAATTCCCTTCCATTTAATGCAGTTCCATGCCTCAATCTACTTTGAACCCCTCAGATCCATTCTCTTACAAGAGCTAATTGCAAAGATGGTATAAAATCTGAGTACCATATTGATTAGAGGACAGGCAAGAAAACAGAAAGAAAGATAATAAAGAAAAGAATTGAATGAGATAGGACAATGCACACTCTGAATTGATTTAAAAACCTCTACTTTCTGTTTAGATCACAAGTGGAGCAAATGTCCATTTCTGCCCTTGCCTTTTACCCACCAATTAATAATTGTTTTCTTTTATATTGCTTTACTTAGTGTGGAAAATACGGTATCAGGCATTCAGATAACTATATGGTGAAATTTTTGTTTCCCAGATTCCAAAGATAGGTGGTAATCCTTTCTGGAAATTTTTTTGTTTTTGCTTTATATTCTTTCTCATTTCTATTCTGTGCCAAATGATTTATGCAATCATTGTCTTGGTTCAAGGCACTTGAAAATAAGGTCCTTTTTTGCATATCAAGAAGTGTACAAAGTTCCAAACATTCTCTCAGACATTATGAGATCACTTGGGGGAAACGTGCTGCCTCAGCATAAATGTTGTAGCTGTCATGATTTGATGAAACATCAAAAGGAAATGAAGGGAGACCAAAGACTGAATAAAGCAGTCATTTCAAGTATAAGTAATCCCAAGAACAAAGTTTTGCTCGTTTATAATTTCCACAGTTTTAGAAAGTTAATGCCTGGGGTTTTTCCTTGGCCCCTTCTGTTTGTGTACAATTATCTTGAGACTGATTTTCTTGCAAATAGTATGCTCAAAAATGAGAGTAATTCATGAGAATGTATTTATTCAGTGACTCATTAAAACTACATTACATATTTACTAAGCTTTACAGTTTTGATTTTCTATGTGAACTCTTTGGCACAACATTATAGGTTGTTCTATTTACTTTGGGGTATTTATATTAATTTCCTATGCAGCTGTGATCTGTATTGTAGATTGGCAGTCTAATTTTAACTTTTGTTACCTTAATGGCATTACCTTCCTCTTCCTCGCTGCCCTTTTATTAGCTCTTGTTACCCATTCTTCTCCTAAATGAAAAACCTTTACTTTGCAAAACCCACTGTACGACCACTCAAAATTCTCTGCTTTGTCTCATGGTTCTTTCTCAGGACCTCTGCACCACTGATATCTCCTAATGCCCTTAACTTAACCTTCTTTCCGACTCAGCTTCGTTTTACTCTGACTTTAGGTAACATGTGATTACATGTTAAGTTGTTTCTCTCTGTTGTGGGCTGAATTGTGCATCTCCCCCAACAGATATGTTCAACTTCTAAACCCCAGTACTTGTAAATGAGGCCTTATTTGGAAATAGGTCTTTGCAAGTTAAGATGAGGTCAAATAGGTTTTAGGGTGAGTCCTAGTTCAATGATGGATGTCCTTACAAGAAGACAGACATGTGAAGACAGACACACAGAGAGAACATTATGCGAAGATGGAGGCAAAGACTGGAAAGATGTAATTACAAGTCAAGGAATGTAAAGGACTGTTAGTAACCTCTGGACACTAGGAAAAAGACATAGGAAAGACTTTCCCTTAGTGCCTCCCAAAGGAACCAACCTGACCAACTCCTTGATTTTGACTTCTAGCCTCCGGAACTATGAGAGAGTAAATCTTTGTTGTTAATTTGTCTCTGCAATCTAGGACACTAATATGCTATTCAGTGAGTCTTGAGATTGTTCCTTTATTTCTTTTTCATATAGTTCATTATTAGTATTTACAACTACAACTGATTTTGAATAGGTCTATTTTGTATCCTAAAACTCTTAAGCAAATAGTATTATTAGATCTAACAGTTTTTTGGTTTAGGATTTCCTATATGTAAGATTATGTCATCATGTAACAGATAATTTTAATTCTTTCTTTCTGATCTGGATGCCTTTTCACTTCTTGTTCTTGCCACTTATTCTGACTTGAACTGCCATGTTGAATCAGAATGGTAAGTCAACCTTGTCTTGTTTCTGATCTTAGAAGAAAAAACTTTTAATCATTCATTGCTGAGTATGGTATTAGCTGTGTCTTTATAATATATAGCATTATTATGTTGATGTATATTCCCTATATACTCAATTTGTTGTTTTTATTAGGAAAAGTGTTGAATTTTGTCTAAAGCCTCTTCCACTTCTATTGAGATGATCATATAACGTTTGTCTCTCTCTCGCTTTATTAATGTAGTGTGTCACAGACTTGTGTATGTTGAACCATCCCTGCATCCTAGATAGAATTTCAGTTGACTATGGTGCACTTTTCTTGTAATATGCTGTGGCATTTGTTTGCTAGTACGGTCATCCCTCACTTATCGCGGGAGTTACATTCCAGAGACCCCCGTAGTAGGTGAAAATCCGCAAAGT
This sequence comes from Solenodon paradoxus, assembly GCA_004363575.1. Classification (NCBI taxonomy): domain Eukaryota; kingdom Metazoa; phylum Chordata; class Mammalia; order Eulipotyphla; family Solenodontidae; genus Solenodon; species Solenodon paradoxus. Next base: position 851,360 of record RJWH01000313.1, read on the forward strand.
AGCAGCCTTGTGATTTATTTCATTATTTATATATATATTTTAGGGCTTTATAAACCCCTCCCACACTCTTATTAACCCTTCCCACACTCTTATAAACACTTCCCACACTCTTAAACATACGTAATTTTAACAACATGTAAAATTCTATGTGGGTCCTCACCAGTGAAGTGTAGTACACCGCATAATCCTACGATACAGAATTAGATACACTTGAAAAAAAAACCGCGATACAGTGAAGCCACGATAGGTGAACCGCAATATAGCGAGGGACGACTGCATTTTGTTAAAAAATTCTACACCTATTTTCATCAGGGATACTGGTCTGTAGTTTTCTTCCTTTTAGAGTCCTTATCTGGCTTAGGTATCAGGGTGACGCTAACTTCACAGAATGCTTTGGGAGTGTTTCATTGTCTTCAATTTTTTGGAAAGAGTTTAAGAAGAATTTAAATGATCTCTTTAAATGTTAGGATGAATTTAACACTGAAGTCTTCTGTCCTGGGCTTTCCTTTGTTGGGAGATTCTGTCATTATTATTACCGATTCAATCTTTTTGTTATTGGTTTGTTCAGATTTTTTATTTCTTCAAGATTTAAATTTGAGGTTTATAAGAATTCATCCTTTCTTCAAGTTTGTCCAATTACATTGGAATATCATTGGCATATTGTTGTCATCTGTTCATAGTGGTTGCTTATGTCCTTTATATCTCTGTAGTATCAGTTATAATGTCTTCTTTTAACTTAGAATTTTATTTATTGAAGCCTCTCTTTTTTTCCTGGTAAACTTAATGAAAGATTTCTCATTTTACTTTATCTACACAACAAACCAACTCTAAGTTTTGTTGATTTTTTTTTCTAGTTTTCCTATTCTATTTCAGTTTTTTCCATTCTGATCTTTGTTATTCCTTTCCGTTAACTTTGGGCTTAATTTGTTTTGTTTTTCTAGTTCTTTGAAATGTAAAGAGAATTTTTTTTCTTGATGTTTATCTTTATTGCTACAAACATCCCTCTTAACACTGCTTTTGCTGTCTCTCATAATATTTGGCATGTTTTGTTTTTATTTGTTTCAAGATATTTTTGATTTCCTTTTTTGCTTCTTTGATCTACTGATTATTCAAGAATGTGTTACCTTTTACATATTTGTTAGTTTTTCAGTTTTCTTCCTGTTATTTTCAATTTCATACCATTATGATCAGAATAGATACTTTGTGCACTTTAAATCATTTAAAGTTTGTTGAGGCTTGTTTGCAATCTCATGTGTAAGGTACTCTGAAGAATGTTCCATGTGTGCTTGGAAAGCATGTGTATCTGCTGCTACTGGATGGCATATTCTGAATATGTCTGTTAGGTCCATTTATTCTAATGGACAGATCAAATCTACTATTTCTTTATTGACTTTCTGTATGAAAATCATACCTTCTCTTTGAAGAGGAGTTTGAATTCCCCTACTATTACTACATTGTTGTAAGTTACTCCCTTCAGAACTGCTAGTAATTTGCTTCTATATTTTGGTGTTCTGATGTGGATGCATACGTATTTTTTGATGAATTTACCTTTTAATGGTTGCATAATGGCCTTATTCATTGTTTGTCATAGATTTTCAAAGGCAGTGTGCAGGCAGGAATGAAGCTGAGTAGGCAAGCAGGCAGGGAGAGAGAGAGAAGGAAGAAGCATTTTTTATTTCATTTTTATAATGTTTCCACTAGTTGTTTTCTCCAAAACCTGGGACTTGAACCCAGGAGTATGTGGCTGCACTCCTTCAGAAGCAATTGACCTAACCATTCCTCCACCAGAGTGTGCCAGCAACTTAAAAATTTTCAGTACGATATTGTTGATCATAGTTCTCATGCTGCACATTGTATCTCCTTTAATTATTTATTTTGCAACTGCAAGTTTTCCTTTTGTTGCTTTCAAATTCTGCCTTTGTCCATGGTTTCAAATAGTTTTCCAGTGATATGTCTTGGAGAAGTTTGTTTTGCAGTTGCCATTTTGGAACATATTACATACATATTAGCTTCATGAACTTGGATATCAGATCTCTTCCTAGATTTGGAAAGTTCTGAGTCATTATTTCCTTAAATAAGCTTTCTGTTTCTTTCTTCCTCTTTTTATGGGACTCCAATAATGCAAACACTTTATTTTAATAGTACCTCATAAGTCCCATAAGCTTTCCTTATTCCATTTCATTCTCATGTCTTTTTACTCACCCTAAATGAATAATTTCTAAAGATATGACTCTTTGTCTCCTTGGTCTAGTGTTTTTGAAACTCCATTGAATTCTTCAGTTGAGTCATTGTATTTTTCAGTTCCAATATTTCTTTTCCTTTTTTATATTTTCTAAAAACACTCTATTAAACTACTCATTTGTTCTTGTATTAATTTACTGATTTTAATAAATTATTTATCTGTGTTCTTTAGTAGTTCACTGAGTATCTTTAGAACAATCTTTTAAAATTCTTCTTTAGGCAATAATATATTTCCATTTCTTTGTGGTCAGTTAATGGAGGTTTACTGTATGCCTTTGGTGAAATAATGTTTCCCTGATTCATTTTTTAAAAGGATAGGTGCAGGCAGGAATGAAGGTGGCTAGGCAGGAAGGCAGGAAGAGAGAGGAGAAAGCACCCATTTACTTTCATTTAGTTGTTCACATTGATCGTTCACCCTGGCCCTGGGTCTTGAATCCAGGACCTTGGGATGTATGTGGGATTGATCCCAGATGCACTAGACCATTATGCCACCAGAGAACATGCAGGGGCCATGCAGGGAGCACCTGTGTTTCCCTGAGTATTTATGATCTCTGTAGCCTTGCATAAATGTCTGTGCATTTGAAAAAACATTCACCTCTTCCAGATTCTATGGATTTGCTTCAGTAAGGGAAAACTTTCACTGTGGGTGGAGGTGTGCTGAAGTATACAGTGACCCCAGGTCTAATGGTGCAAGGCACAAAGATCAGAAATGAGGCAGCACTGGTCCAGATATGTATGTGGCTTATTGTTCATACTACATATTAGCATCCAAAATATTGACACCCGCATGGTGCTTGGTGAGTGTTGCAGAGTCCATAGAGGCTGAAAAGGCTGTTTGGGGTCTTAGCAGTACCTCAAGGTCTAGTGATTCATGACCAGGACAAGCAGCAGTAGAGGCCAGCACTGGTGAGATGCAAATGCTTGACTACAAATTAGCTGCAGTGACTGAGGTCAGTGCAAACACATATGTCAGGATGGGGACCAAATTAGGCGACTAGGACAGAGCTAGCTGTGGGTGCTCTGAAAGCTGCATGGACCCTATCTGTTGGTGGGCACTACTATGGCTCCTGAGTCTTGTCTCAGATGCAAGGCGGTAGAGGCGAGTGATGAGGGTTGAACCAGGCATGTTTAGGTGCACTAATGGGGGAGATAGCTGCAGGTGAGTGCAGTGATGATCGCCAGTGACAACAGACAGAACTTAGGTCCACAAATGACTGCAGGATCCCTATGCTCTTTTCTGGTTGCAGAATTTCCTTCTGATGTGTGATGGCAGCAGAGTTGGTGACAGGGGCCCACAGAATGCAAACACACAGCTCAAGGGGCTAACCCTGAGCATGTGTTCAGGAGTAGGGTAAGCAATGAGAGTCTATGTTGGTGTTTTGCACTCTGTGATTACAAATGCCAGTGCTGACCATTGATACAGTTTTTGGGATCTTGTAGGAATAGAGCAGGGGCGTGGTAGTGGACAGTCTCAGGCCTCTTGTGTCAGTGAACAAAGATAGACACTTATTTTCACAGTTCAGGAGGCTGAGCTCTGGTCTCTTCTCATAAGAATGCTAATAGAGTGACAAGGACCCCCTCCTTGTGGTCTCGTCTAAACTTACACAGGCAAGTCCCGGTGAAGGAGTGGTTGGGTCAACTCCTCCGCAGGAGCATATGCCATATACCCCTGGGTCCAAGTTCCAGGTCTGGGGGGAAACAACCAGTGTGAACAATTAAATAAAAATTAAAATGAAATGCTTCTTCCTCTCTCTGCCTGCTTGCCTACTCGCTTTCATTCTCGCCTGCATCTTCCCTTTAAAAACGAACAATACAACTTATTTATTTCCCAAAGATCCCACCTCCAAATATCATCATGATTGGAAGATAAGGCTTAAATGTCTGAATTTGGTTGCACACAAACATTCAGTCCATAACAGAAATGATAATGTCCCTAAAAAAAATTGGCAAATGGAATAGTTGCCAAACATATATTTCCTTCTTACTTCCTTATTCTGCCTTGCAATTAGCCTGTGAAATTTTCCAGTGTCTGTGCCGGGGCATTGTGCTGGGTCAAGTTCTTTGTGAAATGGCTAGTGGTGCCTGCTAAATGATAGTATGAATATAATATGTGTAATATCATGGACTGGAACATGCCAGATGCTCCCTTCTCTGTGGCAGTGGAGAGTCTGAAAGTGGCCATGATTATATAACAGCTCCTGTGAATGCTGGGAGAGAAATTTTACGTATCTTGTGTTTCTCTTCCCTTTTGAGACCTTAGCTAGAAATGGGAAGGTCACTTGATATAATGAGGAGACCATTACTTTAATTAGTGCAAAATTTGACAAATATGAATCTGTATTTAAATACGGCTACATCATACACAGTTTTTAACTTTTGGGAAATTACTTCTGCTTTATGAAGCTTATTTTCCCTACATCTCATATATGTATGTGTATATATACACACATATATGTATATATATACACACACATATATATGTGTATATATGTATATAAAATAAGGAAGTAAACTGACCATGGCAGAAAGACAAAGACAAAGTTTCTGCCACATAACATATGAAGATCGAACCACTAACAGCATGGCAGTATGACTGTGGACAAGTCATTCATCTCTCCAGGGACCTAATGTAGAGTCTTGATTCATTTATATCCAGTGTATAATCATAGAATATCTAGTCTATTTAAAAGGCAACTTAGTTGAAATAGGAGGTCTACCTTATGTCAAGACCGTCTTTATTTTTACTTGGTAAGTCTTTTATAGCCACTTTGAATACTATGCAAAAGCTCTTAAACTCTTGGGACAAATCTAAAAATTTCTACTTAGACTGTAATTGTACAAGAATACTATACTTAAGCCTACCCAGTTCCTAATTTATGTACTTAACTTTTCTTAACATAAAGGGCAAGCAAAATTGTAAATCTGTCCTTTAGTTAGACCTCCTTAGTTCTCACAAAAGTCTTAGAAATGTTTCTGATCTCAGGAAATAATGGCCTCAGAATCTCTACTCAGAAATAATTATCTTGGATAGGTGAGATGGATCAGCTTATTCTCTGCTTCATGTCACTACATATCATGCTAGGACAAAAGGAAGGTAGCAGACAAACTCTCGGATGCTGTCCCGCTGAGCTGTGAAGGTTTAGCTCCTTAAGTAATCAACAACCTAGAGTCCAGATGGAAGCAGCGACTTACTTCTAACCAGTGGAATGTGGCAAAGGCAATAATTGTCACTCTTGTGATTTTGATATGCTGTAAAGAATTATTTGGGTCTACGGACTATCTTTTGAATTGAGTTTGAAGAAGTAATCAGCCATATCGGGAGGTCCATGTAGAAAGAAGGCAGGGTCATCTTCCACGAGATGAGTATGTCTTCCAATTTACAACCAGTAAGAAGTCACAATCTTCAGTTCTATTGCAAGAAAATGAATTTTGCCAACAACTTAGTGAGTTTGGAAGTGAATTCTTCTCTCTTTGAGCTTCCAGATGAGACTCCAGTCACAGATGATACCTCATTGCTGCCTTGTAAGGCCCAGAGTGGAGAACCCACCTGCATTTGGACCTGGAATCCTGACCCCCAGAAATTGTGAGATAATGGATATGAATTGTTTTAAGTCTCTAATTTGGTAATAATTTCTTACCTGGAAACAGATAGCTTATACAAGAAATTAAACATTCTATTTCATGCAATTTGTGATATGCAGTGATCTTCCCTTATCTATGGGAGATATTCATGTCTGAAACCACGATAGTACCAAGCACATGTTTTTTTCTGATACATGCATGTTTATGACAAAGCTTAATATATGTTAGGCAAATGATAAAACATTAAGAATAATAGCTAATAATAAAATAGAGCAGTTATAACAATATGCTCCATTCCTCTCCGTGCACTCCCTCCCCCTCTCTCTAAATATCGTGTAGTAATGTAATATTTTCTGACTGTGTTGCAGGTAACTGAAACCAAAGAAAGAGAAATTGTGAGCAAAGATGAATTACCACAGCTAACTATAACTGGAAAAATGCATTTATATTCTAATTAAAAAATATTTCAACTTACTTAAAATATTTCAACTAATCGAACAAGGTAATAATACAAACTTAGCAAATATTACAAAGTTCCACACATAAAGTATTATACTCTTAAGCCTGCTCTAAGCCTTTAAGTGTGCAGAGTACTTGTGAACTTCAAAAAGCATATTTTCCCCCCCAAATGTGTCATCTGATACACTAACATTTGGGAACGGGAGGGAAAGGATTTAATGTTAATTGTTACTTTTGAATGCTCATCGATGAGTATCACACTGATTGCATATGACAACTTCCTTTCAGCAAGCTACAGTGCAATTAACCATTTTGAGCTTTATTTAGCATCCCTCCCATATCATATACTAATGCTTTTGGTTTGTTAACAGACAGTTTGTCAACACATAGATGATTTGGCAAAAGTCTGGGCTCTGGAGGCCTCATGAATTAGACATTGTCCTTGTATCGCTTCAAAGATCTCACAGGCAGGAACTTGCCTCTCTTTTTGGTGAGCACCAATATTATCCCAGGCTAAACCCCAGAGATAGAAAGCTAGGACCCAAGCACTAAGATTTAATGAGCCAGTCATACAACAACAACGAGAATTAGCTCCTCTGAGGCTGGGGTAATTTCTACTTCATAGCACAAAGACACTTACTAAAAACAAAAATCTTTGATTTCTTTTACTTCAAGAGAACGTTCACAGTGTATCAGAAAAGGAAATATGGATCCAAACTCACAGTGGTTCTTCTTTGTAAGTAGTATATAGTATCATCTTTTCAAAGAAGTATAACCATGATCAATAACCAATGCTGGTATATTATTCAAATAATGGCACAGTCATAGAAAATCTTTGAGCTGCAGTGATGCTTAGTGTTGACTACACATTGGAATCTTAAATATTCCCAATGCCCAGTTCACACTTTCTTACAGTCTTGGAGACTAGGTTGAAGTCATCAGCATTTTTTTTGAAACTCCCCAAGTGATTTCCAAGCTGAATTTGTGTTGAGAACTACAGGGACTTTAATTTATATTTCATACTAACACTTTCCCTGTGGTCACACATTTGATGACTTGAACAAAAATGTAATTCAGGTAAAAGTCAGGAAATAAGCAAAACAGAAAAACCAAGGAAACCAAAGAACAAAACAACAGCAACAAACTTTTTTTCTTCCAAAAGTACATTTGCTCTTTTATAAGACACTTAATTGTGCACTGATTTTAATTTTTACACTCTTTCAAGAGATGGTATTCAGAAAAAATGACCCAGTGCCTGACCATAAAGAATTTTTAATGTGGTGTCTGATATAAAAATATCAATAGTCATAGCTTCAATAGTAGTTGCAATTTTTTTGACGATATCATGCAATTACTGTATAACGTAATGTATACAGTGTTAGGTAAGCAATGAAGAGAGGATGTATTTCAGATAGGGTAAGGGTGTATAAAAGCTTATTGAATGAGTTGATACTTGTTCTGAGACTCAAACAAAGGAGATTGACTCAGAGGGAGAAGGAAGGAGAGAGCATTTTAATAGCATGAGTGAAGACTTAGGGGCAAGGAAAAACATGGCTCTTGTTTTAGGCAGAATAATGTCCTCTTAGCCTCAAAGATGTCCGCAATATAATCGCTGAAGCCTGTAAATATGTGATGTTACTTGGCAAGAGAATTTTACTAATCAGCCAACACCTTGCTTTTAGACTTTTGACCTACAGAACTGTGGGATAATAAATTATCTTTTATCAAGTTATTAAATTCAGGGCAATTTGTTATACCAACAGCAGGAAGCTAATACAGTCTCTTGCAGGGTATGCAAGTAAATATATGTCTACGGTAAAGTGTTAGGAGTCTTTGGATGACTTTTGGAAGGGGAGGAAATGGAATAGGATCATTTTGGAGAAAATCTACATTTGTAGCAGTGTTGATAATGATTTGAAATAGGGTCAACTTCAGAAACGAGCAGGATATGAGAAATTTAAAAGAAGATTAATGTAGTAAATTGAGCAAGACTAAAAATAAAAATAACAGTAATAGATGCTTTTTAGAAGCTTAATAGAAGCTATGTTTATGTCTTTTTGTTGAAGCTTCATATAACTTTGCATTTTATACCTTATACTCTAATTGTTAATTTTAAAAGAAACTCTCAAAGGAAGAGTTATTAAGTAAAGAGTATTAATACCCACATTTTATAGGTGAAGAGATTATGGCTTAGAGAATTTGATAAAGTGACTGAAGATTATGTAGTGAAATAGTGATGAACTAGGTTTGGAACCAGGTCTGTTGCCCTCAAAACTCATATACTTTCTATTCTACCTTTAGGCCTGAAGAAGAATATTTAACAACTAACCCAAGGATGAGTGAGAAGATTTTTGTCAGAAGTTTGAATAGTTGGATTTTTTTAATATATTATAATAATTTTATTATTATTTCTTTTGTTTACAGAACCACATTCAATTTAAGATACTGAACTCATTTCTTAGTCTATAGGTATTACACAGCACATCCACCACTAGAATTCTCATGTCCTTTACCACCATGTTATTCCCTCTCTTCTTCTCTCCCCTCTACTCTGTCAACCCATCAACTTATGTCCTGTGCATTTTTGCTGGGTTTAACTATTTATTTGTTTCATTTTACTATATCCACATCTGAGTGAAATCATCCTATATTTCTATTTTTCTTTCTGACTATTTCACTTAACATGATCCCTACCAATTCCACCAAGGAATTGGACAACATTTCTTTTCTTTTTTTAGTAGTTGCATAGAATTCCATTGAGTATATAGACCATAGCTTCTTTATCCAGCCATCTGTTGATGGGCATTTAGGTTGTTTCCATGTCTTGGTTATTGTGAACTGTGCTGCTATGGACATAGGGGTGCAGATATGTTTCCTAAATAGAGATTAGAGATTAGAGATTTCTGGGTATATGCCTAGGAGTGGTATTGCTAGATCAAGTGCTAGTTCTACTTTATTTGTTTGACGACTCTCCATACCATTTTCCAGACAGGTTGCACTGTGTACATTCCCAGCAACAGTTTCCTTTTTTCGAGTGAGATTTTTTTTTAAAGTGTTATAAATTGAAGTCATTGGAAGTAGATTTTAATACTAGAGAGGCATTTGAGGGTTTCAGAGTAATCATCTAAATTCAAGCAAATGAACCTCAGTCACAAGGCAAAAAAAGAGGGTATATCTTGACATGTTTTGTTTTCAATAAAATCCTTAAACCCTTTCAACTGTGTCAACAACTTTTAATCAGGGTGTGAAATATTTGCTGCCATTGAATATTCACACTGTTCAGTGCTGATTATGAAGATTGAACTGATATAAATCAATGCAGAGTGGCTGTGACTGTCTGTACAGGTACCAGTAAGGTAGAACACCAAGCCATATCATGAAAGATGACTGCATTCTTGTGTGTGTACAAAATTTCCTGTAGAGTGATAAAAGAAATCATGATCAGGGAAATTTACAGTTCTCCTCAAGCACCTTCATAATTATGAATAAGGACAAGCAAGTGTCTAGGGGTTAACATTCAGCTCCTTCAGTGTGTCATCAAGAATTCTAACAATCAAACTCTACCAAGCTGAAACTCACTTGACTTTCTTTGTTCATTTCTGTCTCCTCAGTGCCTAGTAGGGGCCATGATGAATATTTGCTGACTGAGTGCATATTTGGAGAATATTATTATTACAATTATTACTAGGTTTCATTATATGTTGTTGCCAAGATCTTAGCTCCAATAGCTGATACCCATTGGTATCATCAATGATCTCCAATTCATTTATTTATTTTTGAAAAAAAATAAGTGTTTCAATATATTTTGAAGTTCTTCAAGTTCATCCATTTACTTACTCAATTATTAAACAAACATATGTTGAGTATATGCACTAGGAATTGTCTTAAATACCAAGCACAAAAGACAAGAAATAAAGAATTCTTGCCCTTCCCGCCTGACAACAACACAGCCTGAATGGAAAGACTATCTTCTGTTATACTAGTGTGACACAAAGACGCTGGATGTGTTCATCTAGAAGTTAAACTCTCCACAGGAATTTTTTTTTAAGTAGGAGGTATGTCCCAATATCCCAGTAATTTATTTTTAATATGTTGTTTTAGGATCAGCACAAAAACAGCCTACTCTGTCACTATCCAAGCAGACATAAATGTGCTACAAAATCTTTAATCATCAAGAAATATTTGACATATCCACTGCCCACTAAACTTAAAGTTAGTTTTAAGCATTTTAGCAAGATTTTCTGCAAAAGTTAGAAACAGGTTTTTTTCTTTTCATTAAACCTTTGTCCATCCAAAAAAGAAAGAGTAACAAGAATCTCTCAATCTTTTGAAAGTTCTGCTTAGCTGAGTTTTTGTTTTACAGAGATCACTGAGGTCCTTTCTACATATTTTTAAAAATTAATTTTATTAATTTCACCCCCTACAGTTCAGTGCTTTCACCATATCACTGACCCGTTTCACCCAACTTATTTTCCCCTTTTCCCCCTTGAAACCAGGAGTTTGATTATATAGACTAAAAGTATATTTTTGTTTGATTCAGTTCATTTGTTTGCTAGGTTTCTCTATATGCCACATATGAACCAAATCATACGTTGTCTGTTTTGTGTTATCTCGCTTAGCATAATCCCCTCCAGATCCATCCTTGTTGTTGCAAATGAGATCTAAGGAAAAAATTTAGATTATATTATTAATTTATATTGGATTTTGTTTGAAATGAGAGTGACTTTGATTAGGCTAGAATATTTTCTTTTCTAAAACAAAGATTTTAATTAAATGGTATTTGTTTTAATGGGGCTATGTCATGTACTATTACTATGTTGTTTGTGTTGTGTTAGGTTTGGTTGAAAAGGCTGCAATGGTATGAATGTTTTCTACAGGCTCACACAAAGAATTAAAAAAGAGCATGCAAAAAGATAGAAAAGAGTGGCTAGGACTTCACCTCAATGGTCTAAAAAATGAACACACACCAGTGTTAAGATGGACTGAGAGAGACACAAGATCCCCAGGAAGATAGAAGGAGAATGAAATCGATGAGCAGACTTGGAAAATGCAGAGGAAAACAAAACAGTGCAGACTGAAATATAGAGAAAACATCAATAGGTCGGAGGTTTAGAGAGGCTGAGTTAAAGCGATATGACAGGCTACTGGGATGGAGAAATTCTTTTCACTGATTACATGGATCAATAAATATCTCCTACTGTGTAGTGTTATAATATGTCGGTCCAAAACTGTGCTCCCTTCGATACCCAGAATGTTCATCTTTTTGACACAAGTTTTACAATCAGGCTTAGATTTTGCTGAATCCACAGTGCACATGCTTTCAAGGGTCAACTGTGTGTTAGGAGTTTACTAAATGCTGAGATTAATCAAACACTGTGGTTGCTGACATTTAGGGCAATTCAATGCATTTGTATTAGTTTCTAGTTTAGCATTTAGTTTAGGGAACCCCAAATATTGTCTCTCAGACCCGTTATATCAGATACGTATTGAAAGAATATATAATATATAGCTTCATAGTTCTTTTTCCTGAAGGTTTCCTGATTCAAATGTACTTGAGGATGCCCAGGGATCTCTGGGCCTTAAAGGGATAAAATACAGGGGTTGACAGGTATTGGCACCCCCTTTTTCTGTAAAAGTCCACTAAAATCTCAGTCTTTGTGGACCATACAGTGTCTGTAGCAACCATTCAACCTTGTCATTGTAGTAAAAAAATCCACCATAGGCACGTAGACAAATGAGTGTGGCTATGTTCCAATAAAACTTTATTTACTGAAACAGGCAGCAAACTCCATGTTTGCTATATGCTCTAAAGAATCAAATGCAGGGACTTAGGTGATACTTGTATGCTGACAGTCATAGCGGCATTATTCACAATAGCTATAACATGGAAGTCACAAGCATCCATCAGTAAATGAATAAATAAGTAAAATGTGGTCTATACACAAAGGGGAATATTATTTATCCTTGAAGAGGCATGAAATTCTAACACATGTTGTAACATGGGTAAAACTTGAGGACATTATGCTAAGTAAATATGCCAGATTAAAAAGAACAGATATTTTATTATTCCACTTATGTGAAACACTTATGGTAGTCAAATTCATAGAAAGAATTGTAGTTATCAGGAGTGGGATGTGGGACTGTGGGCTTTTGCTCTAATGGGTAAAGAATTTTAATTTGGGCCAATGAAAAAGTTCTGGAAGTGGATGGTGATGATGGTCACACCATAATGTGAATTTTCCTAGTGCCACTGAAATGTATACTCAAGAAAATTAAATGGTGATATTTTTAATGTATTTTACTGCAATAAAAAGAAGTTAAAAGCATAATTAAGAATCAGAAAAACAACAAAAAAATCATAAAAACAACAAAGAACATGGGCAGAAATCTGGATTTGACTCATGGATGTAGTTTACTGACCCTGGGTCTAGTGCAGCTATCAAAGGGACTCATCAGCAATAGTTGATTTTCTTTTGGATTCAAAATGGCAGCTAAACCCAATTTCACTTTTCTTTGATTTAAAATTATATTCTGATATGAAAATATCTGGCGTTTAACAACAGATGATCTTTGCCAACTGCTTGGGGAAACCAAGTTCTCTTTGCATCATGTTAGATCGAATTTCATTTTATATGCTATGATCTAGTCCTCCAAAATTTGCCTGTCACTAAATACTAGATAGGGTTTTTCATGTAGAAATACTCCAGATGCATCACTCATCCTCAAGTGTTTGTTCTCTTTTGATTCTTGCATCAGTTAAATTTTTTTTTTGTTCCATACAGTAGAGGGAGTGAGGACAGTGAAAATGGGTATTTTCCCAAACTACTCAGTGTTGAGCGATGGAGTGGGATCCTCTATCATCTATGAAGACACAAAACATTTTGTGATCAGTATTCTCCTTCCATACACTATTGATTTACTTACCTTTTACCAATGATAGTTTAAGATCAAACTTTAGCAAAGTACCTATTCAGTTATGAATTAAATTCATAAATTTGTAAAAATTAATGTGGAATTATTATTTATAAAGAAATTACCTGCTATTTTAATATATAAAAATGGAATGGTATTTTAAATAAGGTAGTTATTGGTGTTTTATCTATAGAATTTTCTTTAATTCACTTAAATTTTGTACTTAAGACTAAAATAAAAGTGTAGAATATTAAATTAATGCCCTTATTCAAAACAGTGTCCTTTTTCCCCTCAGTTTTAAGATGAAACAGTTAAGAGAAGTTGCAAAATAATATGCTTTAATTAGTTTGGTGAAATGCATTTATGGTGTAAAGTACAGATTATTACATAAAGAAGTTCACTGACTCAATTGGTATGTTCTAATTTTTATTACTTTGTTGTTAGGATACAGTTTTATTTTTATTTATTTGTCACTATTGTGTACACATTTTTGAATCCCTTCAAAAAGTATAAAAAAACACTTGTGAACTAAAATCAAAACCTAATTAACATCGAAGGAAAGAAAATTAAATACGTATTAATTGAATAATCAAACAATAATAGTAGGAGTAAAGAAATTGGTGTGTATGTATGAGACAGAGAGAGAGACAGAGAGAGACAGAGAGAGAGAATGAATGTGAAGTTGTTACAAAGCAGTTTAGTAGTTTAAGTTTGCATATCTTTCGATGTGCTCTTAGATAAGTGCATGTACCTAGTCTTATTATTTTCCTAAGTTTTATTTCAGAATCAACAAAGGATTTTGGAAGGGTACAATTACATAACTCAAGATAGTCTGCCCACAGAGGGGCACTGTTCTAAAACTTGTTTTCTGAGGGACATATCTATGGTGATATTGGGGCCATCTTAGTGTGTCTTGGTCTACACAAATTCTTGTGCTCAAGTTCAGGTACTGATGTGTTTCATTTACTTTCACATAATATAATACCAAGAATCAGCATTTCCATCGTCCAGGAAGGCAATGTGCTAGAGAGGCCGGGGGCAGATGAAGATGGCATGACTGCAAGACTAAGCACATTGGCCTGAATTACTGGTGGTGCAAATAAAATGGAGCACTTGGAATAAGGACTGGGAGAATGAGATAGCAGAAGTTAGAGAAGAAGCTATGGTAACATTCCATTAGTAAATAGGCCCTCCTGTATGCAAGGTCTGTACTAATTGCTCAGCAGACTTAAACTCTTTTAATCCTGAACAAGACTGTGTGAGTTCTACTATTGTGCCCGTTTTAGAGGTAGGTTGAATAATCATGATTATACAACTACTGGGTGGTGGAGCTGGATTCGAACCCAGAGTTTAATTTCAAGATCTAAGGGCCTAACCACATGCTTGTCAACAAAATGCTCCCACTGCCCTTGTCATAACTTAGGTGTACAACATTGGTGGTGTGGGAACTGATTTATTAAAAAGTGGGACCATTGCTTAACCTCTTTGAGCCTCATTTTTTTTCAAGAGTTAATGGGTATAGCTTATTTTATATAGTTTTTTTTTGTACTATCATGAGAATTGGATTAGATAATGAATGAAAAGTGCCTTGCTCAGTACCTGGAAGAGGATAAATTCACAATAAAAACTATTCTATTTTGCTGATGATTAAGATGCAATATGCCAGCACACCCTAGTGGAGTAAAATCTTCGTCAGCCACTGTTGGCCAGCACCATCCACAGGTATCCTAAGGATCCAGATTCATGTCCTGAGGCAAAGGTGAACAGCCAAGAAGAATACTTAAATAAAAAAGTGGGATGCTTCCTCCTCTCCCTGCCTGCCTGGCTACTCACCTTCATTCTACCTGCACCTTTCCTTAAGAAAAAAACAAAACAAAAAAACATGCCTGGAAGATCCACATTCCAGTTACTCTGCTGCTTGTTTCTGGATGAGTAAATGTTTGGTGATGGTTGTTCATCATATTTCATCTGTGAAAAGCTTATTTGTTTGAATAAGGGCCATGACACTTGTGAACTAAAATCAAAAGCTAATTAACATGGAAGGAAAGAAAATTAAATATATATTGATTGAATAATCAAACTATCATTGATTTCTTCATTGATTTCTTTTTGCTGTGTGATAGTGATAGACTATAAATAGCATAATTTAAATTGTATTTCAAACCATAACAATAATTTTCAGTGTTTTGAAATATCTTAAAACTCCCAGGACTGAGTTTAGATATAACCCTCCTATTTCCCATCTATTGGCTATGGGACCCTCACAAGTCTTTGCCCTGTACCTCTTTTGCTTCATAAAGCAAAACAATATTAAGCTCAAATGGATGAAGAATTTAAAGCATGTAGCATAAGGCCAGGAACTTAGTTCACATTCAATAACAACTCACTGTCCTTTTCCCACTGTCTCAAAAATAATACAAAATTCACTGTTACATACCCAGAAGTTACAAAATCTCTAATCAGAAGAAAATCTACACCTCTATGTTCATAGCAGTATAGCTCACAATAGCTAAGACATGGAAACAACCTAAATGCCCAACAACAGAAGACTGGATAAAGAAGCTGTGGTATATATATTGAATGGAATTCTATGCAGCTACAAAAAAAAAAAAAGAAAGGAAAAGAAAAAGAAATTATGCAACAATCTGGGTGGATTTGGAACAGATCATGTTAAGTAAAAGAAGTCAGCAAGAAAAAGAGAAATACAGAATGTTTCACTCATATGTGTAATATAATGAAATGAAACAAACAGATAAATCCCAGTAAAAACTCTCAATATACAAGGTAATGACTGCCAGGTGGGTGGGAGGAGGAGGGAAAGAAAGAGGGGAAAAGGTGGTGGTGAAGACACTGACACTCTGGTGGAAGGTGTGATGTGAAATACAGACTGAGCTATTTCAATATCAAAAAATGAATGTAGCATTGTGAACAAAATTCACTAACAGAAATCATTCTTTATTCTTTACAAAAAACAAAAATAGTCATAGAAACTTTAAGATCTGGTTCTTTCGTTTGCCTTATAGTTCTTAAAAGAAACCCTCAACATATGGTCCAATTACATTGTTTGAGAATGATGGCAACCTAAGAGTTTTTGCTTATGGGTTCCATGACTTTTGAAAAGACATAGGTCACAGATGAGAACTGTGTCTTGTACTGGGAGCTCTGCTTTTCAGGGTGAAGTTGGAAGACATTGCTTTCTTGCACATTGTGAACTTCTGGGTCCAACTGTGTGACTTCGAGATCCGGTAGCCGGTGACAGGCTGCCCAGACTGCACTGGTCGGAGGAATTGAATTCATGTTCTTCCAATCCAGGAAACGGATCGACCCAACCCAAGCATATTGTTGGTGTTACATTAAAAGGGCTGATTTGGGGAAGGTTGTGTTTGCCATGCAGTGTCATGCCTTGAAGCCTTGGTTTCCAGCATTTACTTATATGCCTAATTGTTGCTATGGAAATTCAATATTTAAAGAGGTAATTATTGCTGATCTTGTTGCATGTGTCCATTTCTGATGTCCAGCTGTTAGCTCTTTAGCTTCAGTCTAGCAGATTAATTACTGCTATTGATTACTTTGAGCTTCTCTCTTCACACCTGCAGTCTGTGTAATTAGCTGGTGGCCTCCTCTGAAAATTAGGAGCAGTTTCATCCTGGCACTTTGCCATTTCCCAGCCATGTGCACTGCACTGATGAACAAAAGCAAATCTATTTTAAATAGAGATATCTGGGTAATGAACTCTTTGTGTTTTTGAACTATCCGTGGATAATTCAAATTATCCTCTGTTAGCAAATATTGTACCTCATTTGATGACTATCTGCAAAGAAAAAATTCCAAAACACTGATTTTTATTCCCATTTCCACCTTGCAGAAATCTGCTCCTGTGTGTGGTTTAAAAAAAGAATGAAAACAACTTTCTAATTTTGCTGCTGAGGGTCTTAGGGTGCTGGAATAGGTTTCCTAATGGAGCCCAGTGGAAGCAACTGAGCCTGAACCCTGAACTTCCCAGGCAACCAGGTATTAGTGTTTATCTTTTCGTTAGATTCACACTCCTTCTTTGAGAGACAAATCACCATTCTTGCGAGTCATAGAGAGACATTGGGAAGAAAAAAATTTTCTTATTAAAATGTTTAGGCAGAGATATGAGATAGGTACTGCAAGAGTCTTCAATATTTCCCTCTAAACTTGACTTCATCGAGGAAGATATTTTTCCCTCTTGCTGCTTATTGGACATGAAATCTGGCATTGCTAAACATTGAAATCTAGAGTTCTGCCTCCAATGCCCTGTTCTGATACTTTCTCATCTGTCGTGTGCTTCTGCCTAAACATGCAGAAAACGCAAGTTAGTAGTAGAAATGGGAGTGGACGTCCCAAGTAATGAGATGCAGTGATTACCAACATGGCCAGCTGTTCCTTTCCAGGCCGACAGGGGCCCACTAATGTTCCCTTCAGCTATTTAACTTGTGTTGTTATTATTCTCAGGGTTATTGCTTATTGTAGAAAAAAAATAAAGAGCTTGCTCCTTTCCATGGCATGCATCTGCCAGTTTTCATTTGAAGTGGATAAGTATGTCGCAAAGCCCACCCAGCACATGGAAGGAAAGAAGCTCAGAAAGTCGCCACTTGTCAGTGATGAAAACATCATTCTACTTATGTTCAGCAAAATGTGTTTGGCCAGAGCGCAGCACTGTGAAAATGCTTCACCAGCTTTAAGATAGTCTCTATGGAAGCAGTGAAACACCAGCTCCTGTGGTTCTGAGAAATCAGCTGGGAGATGGCATAGCAGGAATGAGTGAGAAGAGCTGGGGCATTCACTCAGCAACTCAATGAAGCTTTGGGGCATCTAATGGGGAGGCTGAACACTGGCCCTCAGACCAGAAGGTCCCCAGCTGGAAACTCATCATTTCCACAGTTTGCAGATTAAAATTTAAATTGTGTGCTGCCATTTGGAGGCCTTCTGGGCAGGGTCTCACGGAGTCACCAGTTATTAGGGATGCCTCCTATTATCACAACCCTAAAAGCTATTTGAACAGCAGCCTAATGTGATTGTGATTTCCAAGGACCATTTGCTGTTATTGCAGCTCTGCTCAGATGTGAGTGGGAGCAACTAACCCAAGTTACCTTCTCATAGCACCAGAGAGAAGCATCAGAGGCACCAGAGAACTATTTCGCTGGCCATAAGCATGAATTCGCCCAAAATAAACAATCTTTGATTTCCCCTTTTGGGGAAAGGTCAGCTCTAATTCTGGCAAATCGCAACACTCTTTTGTTTTTTATAATCTTTAGAAATTCACACTAATTACAATTTCAGCTCAGCTGGAAATATGAGAACACAGTTTTATAAAGGTGCTACAGTAAAAAAACAAAGTGCTCATTTTACATAACATCCCACCCTTAGAGATTATATAAAGCCTTTCAAAAGACAGGAATGTGTGCATGCATATTTGCATTCATACATACACCCAACATTTTTTATTTTCGTCATCGCAAAATGGAACATGCTTAACCTTAGGGTCGTCTGAGGTGGCACACAGTGTATGTATCTGTGAAGTCAGGCATATCAGAGATATTTTTGCTGTTTGGAACTGTTTCAGTCATTTTTCATCCCCAATGCAGAAGAGAAACGAAGAGTCTATCTTATTAAGCTTTTTAAACCTGAATTAAAAAATATTTTTCAGGGAAAGTTGTAGGGAGAGATGAAGATGAAAAGGCAGGCAGGAGGAGAGAGGAGGGAAAAAACACTTTTATTTATTTTATTTAGGTGTTCACCTTGATTGTTCCTCTGGCCCCAGGATGCAAACCCAGGTCCTTGGGACGTGTGTGGTTTGTGCCGGCAGGAGGTGGCAAACCTAACTGCTACTCCACAAGGCACACCTACTAGTTTCATTTTTAAAAACCGTGATGAAAGTACATATTTTTATATGTGTGTTTAAAATTACTGGAAATATTTAAACTTTACTCTATTACCTCACTATAGGGTAGAGTGAAAAAGCTAAATGAAATGAGAGAAAAAGATTTTTCTAGTGAATAATGAAGATACTGAAGTTGACATATATCAAGTGCTTAGTATATAGCAGGCACTGTGCTAAGTGCTTTCAATAAATCATCTATTTTAATCCTCATTGCAGACCTATGTCATTGATGTACTTATTCTCTGGATTTTACATGCGATGATATTGAAGCTGAGAGGTTCCATCTAATGATTTCATTTGCCTTCCATGTCAGACTATTTCTGCTTATTTTGTTTAGATCATGCAGTGTTTTTGATGTTTTGACTCATTTATATGGATTCTTTAATATTTGGATTAACTAAAGGCAATATTCTTCATCTTTGGGTCTAACTCATGTTACACAAGCTTTGTCTGACATTCAATTTCTTGTAATATGTTGTATATTGTTTGCTAGGTATCCTGGTATCTTGTCCTTGAGGAAAGCGCCCACTTTAATGAAAGGTGGGGCTGAGCAGACTGGGTATTTGTGCTTGACCTGGGTCAGTGACTCTCATATGTGCTCCACTTTTCTGCTGAAAGAGTCAGAGATTATTGTTGATTCTGTTGCTGGAAACACGGAAAATCTCTCTCCTCCAATAGTTTCCCATTGTTTCTTTTTCTCTTTCTCATGTTTCACTGAGCTGCTTGAAAAATTTATTTTCCAAGGAAACAATTAGAATATTGTCTCTCTATATTTATGTATAATATAGAACAGACTTTTAGAATGTATTGCTTTCCCATAATATACTCCATACATGTATTTGTTATGAGTGCGTAAGAGTGTGTATTGCTCTTGTATTCTCCTCCCCCGCCCCCACTTGTCTCTGTCTCTCTCTCTCTTTCATTATTTTCAAGCAATAGTTTTAAGATGTTTTCTGGGATGGACCATTTGAAAGAATGAAGTGCAGAGTTGTCTCAGCATCTGTATGTGTATAGATATCTTCAGATCTTCTGAAAAGCATCTTCATTTCAATCATAGATTATTGTGAAAGAGTCTTGTTTTATGATTTACAACACATATCAGATAACCTTCAAGAAATTCTCCTGCAAAAACAGAAAGTCAGATTTCCCTGAGCTTATATTTTCCCTTTCTATGTCT
Organism: Solenodon paradoxus; assembly: GCA_004363575.1. NCBI lineage: Eukaryota > Metazoa > Chordata > Mammalia > Eulipotyphla > Solenodontidae > Solenodon > Solenodon paradoxus. The sequence goes on from RJWH01000313.1 coordinate 871,636, forward strand.
AATAATGTCCCCTCCCTAACATCGACTTTCGCCCTAATGAGCTGAAACTGCATTAAAGAAATCTTAGGCAGATAAATTGACTCAAACCTTGGTTTGATGATCCTACTTAAGACATTCAATTAATTCTGTTTTGCTACAAGCTAATTTATGACTTTGTATTTATTCAAAAAATGTTGAACAAAGAAAGCAGTGGGAGACAAAATAATGAATTATTCTATCTTCTTTTATGTACTCATCATGTGCCTTCTATAGTAAGGGAGGAAGAGAAACAAGAAAGAAATGCTTTTGATGTTAGATATGAGGGTATTTTCTTGTCATATTGGACAGTCTTTAGCAGATATAAACACATTTATATTCCTCAAGGAGATACTAATTAGTGCAGTACATGTTGGCTTATTAATTGCTGTTAAAGTTTTCTTCATTTACCCAGTAAATAGTTTTTATCTTTTCTTTCTTTCCCTCTCCTTCCTTATTCTCTCCCTCCTTTCCTCTTTTCCTGAATAACATTTGATTGAGCGTGGTCGTCAGACTTGTTTTCTTTGTAGTGCTTAATGACAGGCAGTTTGATAAAGATGTAGATATTATGATCTGTGTTTTGGTGGCAGAGCTTAATAATTGATCTGTTCAGTTTGAGAGAGAAGAGAAGAATCTGAGTCTGAAAGTAACTTGCAGCCCTGTGCCACACTCACGTGTCCTTAATGAGCTTCTTCAGATCTACAGGTAGTGGACGTTTTCTCGCTGATGTGCAGGGCAGCTTGTCAAGACATCCTTCAGAGACGTGTGTTTAGCCAAGGCTAGCCAGGGAACCGAACTGCATTAGGCGGTGGTGTGGTTTGTAATTGACTTCCTCTGTCTCTGGGAAGTGATAGGAAGTGAGGTCGTCAGAAAGCTGCCCCGTCTCAATCCTCTCCCCGCATCCTTGCTTTATGAAAGCTGCTTTTCTTATACCTCCTTCGCTATTTCTTTGTCTTTTGCATTCTTGCAGTCTCATGCTCTAATTGCCTCCCCTATTGCTTTTGTGGCTGAATTAAAAAGATGAACTGTTTCTTATTGCTATCAGCCCCCAATTTCTAGCCTTCTCTATTTGAAAAGTTTTTCAATTTTCATGCATTTTTTTCTAAGGGCAAGCAACCATTTTGTTCCTCTCCCTTGCGCGACAGCCAATGTTATATTGTATGTGACTGATAGTTTTGTTAGCTGTAAGAGAAAGTCATGTTCTTTGGGATTCTTTGCTGTGACTATTATTTTTTTTTTGCTGTGTGCACTCCTCTATTTTGAACTAAATATGGCCATCTATCTCAAGAGCTATACCTCCCCAAATGGAAATCAGTAGCTATGAACGAAATATGCATTTATTTTAAAAAATAACTCATTTTACAATGTTTCTATGACAATTGGAAAATAGGTGCTTAAATGGAATATATCAATCAATTTAAAATAAACTTCAGTTTCATGATAAGAGAAAAATAATTGCACAGAGGGTATTTCTTTTGTTGTATTTCTTATGTAATTCTAGGTGCCAGGAGTATTGGACAGTATTGAACAAAACACCTGCTTCTTTCTATCCAGAGAGATTCAGGTAGCAAACTTATGTAGAATCAGCCATAAGAGCACTTGTCAATAAGGTGACGTGGTAGCTTCACAATGTTGGTGAAAAGTAGCGTCACGCGGTAAGTACATAAGGATACAAGGAGCTGATTTCTTTTCTGTTTGTGGTAGAGAGGGGCTCCAAGACTATTTTGTGAACCTGATTATAGAACAGTGTTCTTGCTGAGCTGTTTTTATCTTGCATTTGCTTATTGCATCTCTGGAAAGAGAGCTTCCTTCGATAGTTCAGAGGAAGAGGGAAACTAAACATTCTTGGTTGTTAATTCTGTCTGCAGTGAAAGGGGGCATGGAAGACTAGAAGCCTCAGGTCTCATCATGAATTTGTCCTGTCACTTTGGAGCTCTCCATAGAAATGTCATTATCTCCTGTCTTATCCTGAAGAAATTCCAATGTAATAGAGTGTGACTAAGAGGTTCTTTTGATGACTTCTTGCAAGTCAACCATGCATCCGATGTTTCAGCTTAATTTTGCCAGTTATTTGGATGTTTAAAAGGTTGAGTATTTAGAAATATTTTTAAATTTCTTATACAAATCACTTTGATTTACAGAATAATATAACTTTAGATGTGCAGGCTCGCTCTTCATCAAATATATGATAACACAAATATATGATAACCCACCACCTAACTTCTCATATTCCTCCGTCGCTGTTGACTGAACCCCGCTACCCTCTGCTCCTCCTGAAATTTTTCCTCACTAGGAAGCTCAGTTTTGTTGTCGATGTCCAAGGGTTAGTTTTGTTTCTTTATATTCCACATCTGAGTGAGATCATCTAGCATTTGTCTTTTTCTTTCTGACTTATTTCACTTAATATGATCCCCTCTAGTTCCATCTATGCTGTTGCAAGTGACAGAATTTCATCTCTTCTAAGGGCTGTGTAGTATTCCATGGTGTATATGTACCACATCTTCTTTATTCATTCATCTCATGATGGGCACTTAGGTAGTTTATATTTCTTGGCTGTTGTAGATAATACTGCAAAAAAATGGGGGAGCATCTATGTCTTTGAATTAGTGTTTCTACATTTTTCAGTAAATATGAAGGATGGGACAATGGGGTCAGAGGGAATTTACGTTCTCAATTTGCTGAGGAATTTCCATACTGCTTTTGATAATGGTTGTAACAACTGCACTCCCGCCAACTGTGCTAAGGTTACCTTTTCTCTGCAGCCTCTTCAATACTTGCTTGCAGTCTTTTGGATAACAGCCACTCCATAGGTGAGAGGTGATTTTTCACTGTTGTCTTGATTTGCATTTCTCTAATCACCAGAGATGGAGAGTCTCTTTTCATGTGCCTGTTGGTCATCTGTACTTCTTTTTTTGGAGAAATGACTACTGGGCTCTTCTGCTCACTTTCAGATTGAATTGTTTTTCTGCTGCTGACTTTGATGCGTTCTTTATGCATTTAGGATATTAAGCCCTTGTCAGATGTAGGATGTATAAATATCTTCTCCCACACAGTAGGATGTTGTTTCCTTTTGATGACGACTTCTTTCACTGTGCAGAAGATTTAAGGGTTTGGTTTATCAAAGATCCTTTTTTGAAGAAAATGGTGACAAAGGAAAAGAAGATAATTATTATTTTTCCCAGAGTGCTGTGGGGAGGTGTGTCCATTGCTCTGTTTTCCCAGGCTGAATTGACTGACCTCTGATTGGTGGAGATAAGAGGAGATAAGCTGGCAACACAGTGAGTACCAGTACAATATGGTTACAAACTATGACACTTCCATAACAGATCTCTGTGGTTCACCTCTCCCCAAATTTTCCCTTCCATAATCATACTGAATTATGCATTAAGTGTCTTCTTAAGGTTTAGCAAAATTAAAAATACAAGGATCTGAAAAATTAAATATCTATTACCATATGTGGCAAACTGTCACAAGCTCTTGTCTTGGATAAGTCTTTACAGCTCTGATTTTATGCAGCACAGAGTGTGACCAGGATCTCCCCAAGCATGTGAAAGCTGCCCTTTCTGCTGCACATCCTCAGTCCCCTCCTTCCCCAACCTTGGCCTTTGATGCAATAATTTCTTTATTAAGTTGATGAACTTTCTAAATTGAACTTTCTAAACTGAACTTTCTAAATTGACCCTACTAAATCTCTTTATCATTTGCAATATGAAACCATTATTCATTTTGTCATTTAAAATGTAGAAAAAGAAGTATCTTTAAGTCCTGATATTAATTTAAAAATCATTGTATGGGCAGTATCTTTTGTCCATGGCAACTCTACAAATTTTCAGTAATATATTTGTACATAGCTAAAGGAAACACCCAAACCTTTAAGTTGATGGTTATTCCATTAATTTTTAGAAGGAAAATAATGACTGTGGTTACTCAAACTAAAGGCTGAAAAATAAGTTCAGATTAAAGATTTACTCATATGTGGTCTATAGAGAAACCAAACATACATAGGACCAGACCAAAAAAAAGAGATTTTTAGTCTCCAGAATCAAAGAAGGGAATGTGGTCAAATTGGGTAAAAGGGATCAATTATATGGCAAAGGATAGAACCCAAAGGTTGGTGGTAAACTTTATTATACACAGATGTTGATTTATAATCTTAAACCCTATAATGTGATGATGCAAGTTTCCTTCAGTAAAAATTGTTTAAGAAAAGTAAAACACTCTGAATATTACCTGAATTCTAAAGAAATATTGAAGACTTCAAAATAACCTATCTCCAATTTATTAGTAGATTAAACTAGCTATTATAAATAAGATATAGAGAATGGATATTTTAGTTAAACTTGTCTCTGGAAAGAACCATGTAACCTGGATAGTAACATTTTGTGTAAGAGGAGAAATAAACATTTAATTCTAAATATGCATTGAATTTTATCTTTATTTAGAAAGTTTATCAGAATTTAGTAGCATTTTATAGTTATTAGGCACAATTCATGTTATATTGACTTACATAGAATATTAACTGAATGTATATGGAATATGTATTGAAAAGCTCAAATTCTTTTAAAATAGTTGGATATTTGAAAAAGGTAGTGAAGATTCCTTTTGGGTGAAGTTACAGAGACGTTAGTCCTTCCTCTCTCCCTTTTTCCTCTCCTCATTTTACCTCCCCTCTTCTCTCCCTGCCCTCTCCTCTCTTCAGAAATATCAGTTGAGTGCCGTCACAGGCATGGTACTGTGGAGACAAAGAATTGAATAAGACATATAAGTAAATTACTATCTGCTTAGTCATTTAAGCTTAGAATCTAAAAATTCATTCTTAATTCATTTTTTTTCTCAGTTCTTACAGCCATAAGAAAACCTGTTGACTCTACCTCCATAATATGTCTCCTGGTTCACCAAAACACCCCCTGTGTTCTAACCTGTCACCATTAAGTAATCTGTTACAATTACCACCTGTTGTCTCAGTATCCCCATAGCCTTTCCATTCATCTTATATTGGCTAAAGTGAAAACAGAAATCAGATCAAGCATTTCCCTTCTTCTCAACCCTCCGGTAGCTTCCATTGCATGATTTCATGCCTTGAATTTCTAATTTCTTCCTTTGGTCTTACATAATGTGGCCACTGCCCACCCTCTTGAGCACCATTCTCCAGGGTCACTCTTTCTAATCCTCAGACAAATCAAGTGCCTTCCTCAGAGATTTTGCCTTTCATTTTTCCTCTACTCAGAGTGATTTTTCTTCTCATCTTGATGGCTGGCTTCACCACTTCATATTCTTGTCTTAGTGCAGATGTCATCTTTCTCGAGTGGCCTCCCACCCCCATGTCACTTTAGTCTTCCTCTCTATCATATTGCATTATTTTTTGTTCTCAGGATACCCCTGCTAATCAAAATTAATTCACATGTTTGTACCTTTAACAGTAGTCTCTCCCACCAGAATGCACATTCTATGAAAGCAGATATTTTCCCTATTCTTGTTCTTTGTATGCTCCAATGCTGAGAACAGTGCCCCCTCACACATACAACATGGCTTAGGCAACTAAGGTCAGGTTATGAAAGCTGTGGACCCAGGTTGGGGACCAAGGACTCGGGGTAGGGAACTTAGAAAAACTTTGTGAAGCAGGTAGAGCTTATATTAAGTGTGATTATTTTACATACAAAATATATAAATATGAGAGCAGGAAGGAACTTTTGGAAGTGTGAATAGATTCGTGTAATAAATTGTGGTAATGGATTCACAGTTCATATTCATCTCCAAATTTATCAGGTTATACATGCATTATGTATAAGTTTTTGTATGTCAAAAATTCTTTAACAATTATTAAAAATGATAGTAATATGTATTATTTATTTTTGTTCACAATGCTCTATTCATTTTAGGATACTGAAATTGCATCTGTCTGCTTTTTATACCATACCCCCACCAGAGTTCTAGTGTGCTTTACTGATAACTTTTTCCTCTTTCTTTCCTTCCCTGCTCCCTCCCCCTCTGGTAACCATAGTCCTGTGTCCAGTTAATCTTGTTGAGATTTGTATGTTCATTTGCTTCATTTTATTATATTCCACATGTGAGTGAAACCATCCTGTATTAATCTTTTCTTTCTTACTTATTTTGCTTAACATTGTTCCCTCCAGTTCCATCCAGTTTGTTGTAAAGGGCACAATTTTCTGTCTTTAATAGCTGCATAGAATTCCATTGAATATGTATATCATAGCATCTTTATCCAGTCAGGGGTTCTTTTTTCTCCATAGCTGTTTCCAGTCTTTTTGATATAGGCTATTCTCACTGGCATGAAGTAGCATTTCATTGTGGTTTTTATATGCATTTCTCTGATGATGAGTGATGTAGAATATTTTTTCATATGCCTGTAGGCCATCTGTGAGTCTTCTTCAGATAGATGTTTATTCATTCTTCTGCCCACCGAAATTGCACCATCAGGACAGGTTTCTGGTGAAATCTCTCTTCCTGACTTATTGATGGTTTTGTTGTTCTTGTGTCCTCAACATAATCTGTTATCTGTACACACTTGGAGAAAGATCTGTGTCTCTTATGAGGATACTAGTCTTACTAGATTTGGTTCCTATGTTATAATGTCATTTAATGTTAATTACCTCCCTGAAGACCCTAAATCCAAATACAGTCATATTGGGGGGTTAAGGCTTCAACATAATGAACTGTGGGGAGATGTGATTCAGTCCACAACAAAGAGTGAGGGGAAAAGCACTTACGTTTTAGTTGTTTGTGATCTGTGCAGTCCTACACAGGAACAATCTGTAATTTGACAAAAATTATTTGGTCAAGGTATTGCTTGACATGTAGTATATTTCACTGTACATCATGGCTCAAATTATGTATTTTAGTGGGATATTTTATTGAGTTTCTTTAATTGATTTGCACAGTGGGGAACAAATATGTTGATCATTTAAATTGGGATTTGACATTTTTCTTCCGCATAATGACTTGGCTAGATGACAGGCCATCTTAATCATACTTAGTGCTTCTTCTCAAGAGTTTGTCTTTGAGAATTTCCAGAAGCTTTGTGATTTCAATGAGAATTGTACTGAGATTGTCCATAATTTACCATGAAACAAACAATTCTTGATGCCAAGTAGAAGTCTTCAAAAAAAGACGAAAAATTTTGCAAAAATCTTTTTGATTTACCTTTTCTTTCTTCTCACCATGGCTTTCTCTTTCTCTCCTACCCTCTCCTTACCCTTTCTTCTTTAGGAGGGAATCTTGGGTGAGAGTTGATTCCTTTCTTTGTTGTGTTGCTTATTTCCATAAACATGAATATTTAAATGATACTTAAGGGAGGTTTTTGGTGACAAAAATGGAAATTGTTTACCCCAGTAACCCTGCATGCATTCTTGTTAATTCATTTGCATGCTGTTAAATAAATAACATATTGTTGGGACTAGAAGATTTGAAAATTCTCCACCCACACTCCACTTTCATACTCTATTTTTAGGGTGAAGACTGTGTTTGTTTACCTAAGTTACAAGGTTCCCTCTATCTTATATAAATAGGAAAATTAGTTGGGCAGAATCATGTAGGCATTAAGTTATTGCCTTGTTTTGTGTTCTTTTAGAAATCTGAGCAGGAATAAATGGACTTGCATGACTAACAGCTTTCAGTGTCTTAATCATTTAATAAAAATGAATAATATTACAAAATATGGATATGATTAATGTGCACACAAGATATAATCCAATCCATTTTTAGGATAAGTCAAGTTGATGCAAAGTTAGGATGATATTACTTAAACACTGTGATGCCACTAGAGCATTTGGTTCCTCAAACTTGGAATTTCTGAAAACCTTCACATAGATGCTGACAAATGGGCTGCCCTGCTGCAAAAATCACAAAGTGGAAAAAAGACTGATGATACTGATTGTCAAATCTAACTTAAAAACCCACACAACTCTCATAGAGTATAGAGAAATTGTCAGATGCATATTCAAATGGAATAGATCTCATTTTGGTTTGGAGAGTGATTTGGATGGGATGCAGTGGGAGTGTTATTAACTAGGTTTGAAGTTTTTTAAGAAATTGAGGGAAATAAAACTGCATGTCCTAGGAGGTTTAATCTTTCTATATGGGATCCATCTGAATAAATGAGCATCTTATTTAACTGGGCAGTACTGTGTATTCCAGCTGCAGACTAAATGATTGCTTCATTTCCAGCCTCCTAACTGCCATGGAACCATCTGGTACGTGCTTGTGTGTAGGAGTAGGTGAGATTCCAGCTACTACTTAATGTCTTCAGCTAGTCTAAGTTGTTTCTTACTTACCACTTCATGTCACACCTGGGTACAGAGGCAGAATTAGAACTAAAGTAAAAGTCTTTTCCACCCATCTTTAAACTTATTCTTTTCTATTTTTTTGAAGTATATAAAGGAGTCCGCTTATATGAAAATGGTTGGAATGGAAAAAGAAAGCAATTACAGCTGAAAAATATAAACTCTAAAGTGGGAAAGATTTTATTTCGTTCACACTTAGAGTTTTTTTCCCCACAACTATTGCTTTGGGTCAAGGGGAACAAGGTTTGTATATGTTTTTTCCCCCGTGTGCTATGTTGAGTCACGTTCCTATGTTATGTGAAATGATTATGCTAAATGTCTGTGAGAACTTGAGTGTTGGTATGGATACAGAGTGAGGATCTGAGACCCCCAAAGAGAACAATAGTAGAAGGATAGGAAAGTCAAGGGATATGTAAAAAATGAAGAGCTCGAATGAGATGGGCAAGTAGGGAATTAAATGAGAAATTAGGTGGTTTGAACAGATTGTGTATATATTTTCCTCTCGGAGACCCATAAGATATTTTCTCATACATTGCATGGGGAAAAATAATGTACTTTAATCATTGCTCTGTATCCCTTCACTTGGCTCAGAAAAGAAGTAAGAGAATATAGGAGTTCAACAAAGTGACTAAAAACTGGTTTTAGATCTGACTTTGGCCAGGATAAACACAAAACAGATCATCATTAATGAATGTTATTAGTGATGAACTATACATATTACTACAGCTATAAAGATTAGGATATTATCTGGCCACCATCCTTCATGATACAAGCAGAACTAGCATCTTTCAGAACTGAATTTGAATACTGTCTGCACTCATGCCTGTGTTGCACACAAGTGTTGCAGACAAGTCAGACAAGTGCGGTCCAGGGACTTCTGTCTGCTTGTTCTTCGCTGGAGTGCTGGTCAGACCTGATTCAATTCGTAATCAGCGATGTGGTAATTGCTATTTTGTGACTTTGAGAGACTTGATTGTGAATTACATTCACAGATTGCAATTTCTTTCTAAAGAGGACCATTTGTAATGAAGGACCTGAGGAGTCTTGCAGTCTGTCATAAAACTGAGTTTTCTCCACATAATAACATATCAGACATCATTGTTTTTGTCAAGATTTTGGTCATCAGAGCTGGTAAAATTCATATGCATGAGTAATGAGTTTAGTCATATTTTGTGAGAACGATTTTACTAGGCATTCTTCCCTTTGTCCTATCCCAACAAGGATACTTAGTGACTAATATCTATAAATCAAAATGGAAAGAGGGAGTTGAAAGTCTGAAGCTATTAATCTATAAATACTGAGCTTTCCTTACTGATATCACTATGTAATTATCTGATGAGGATTTCAAAAAGATAAGGCATATTCTTAGTACTAAAGGAATCTGCAGAGTTTCGGGTCCAGCTCTATGTGGGTTTAAGAAATAACTAATTTTATAAGATAGTGTGCGACTAAATGCTTAGTGAATGCTCTTTAAAAAATTTTGCTATAAAGGAAAATGTCTTAACTGAAGAGTTTAGAATGAACTTAATCTAAAGTGGAACTAAGTGTTTCTACCAGGAGTTTTCGGAGCATGTTTGTCTATGAACTGGTCTATGGATCATTCTGTTTATGAACTGGACAATAATGAAAGGTCATTAAAAGCAAATGGATGAAACTCTCCTGAAAGTTCAAGAGTTGTTAAAGGTAATGTGAAAAGGGTGGATGTTCATGTGTCCTTTTAAAGACCAAGAAACAAAGATTTAGATACTAACACACTCATTGGTATGTGGTCTTCCTTTAGTGATTCATAAGCAGCTCAAGTTAGAGAAACTCTGAGAATTAAACCCTTTATTACATTCACTGATTTTGCTCTAACCTCTTAAGAAAACTGTGTCCAGCAAAAACCAGTTAAGACAGGTTTTGTCTATAGTCTGTCCCCAGAAAATAGAGTATACAATTCTCATGCATGAAAATGCAACTGAGAGAAACACCAGCTTGCTCACACCCTCATAATGGAGTATGGCCAAGGCAATTGTTGATCTCTTACAGCTTTTTGAAGAGTTATCTCAGCAGTTAAGCTCTGAATAGGTCCACCCTTCTGCTATTTAGCCAGCAATCTGCTCCCTTCCAATGAATGGAATTAAAGCTGAGAGGCAGAAATTCATCTCTGTTCAAATCAGAAATCTATCTTCTGTGAGCTAGGTTCTTTCCTTCTCCACTAAAATCTTCTACCAAACAGAGAAAAAAAGATCTTGGATATGTAGCATAATAGCTATTCTATCAAGTTATAAACCTCACATGATGCTTTTTTTTCTTTAATTGGGCACTAAGAGAGCCTAAATGTGAATGCTATATGTGAATCCATTATTCTCCATCCTGCTACCTATCATTAACACTGCCCAATGGAATTTTAAAAATATTGATAAAAAAGGCAACAGAGTAACAATTACCATCATCCCCAACTAAACTTCTCCCCCCTCCATGTTTTCATGAAGAGAGTGGTGTTGTTACTTCAACAGGCACAGTGTTGTGGTGACTTTTGTGATACAAATAAAGCAAGACTAAAATTCTAATTGTGAAATTTAAAAGGAAAGTAATTGCTTAGTGTTGGTTAATTCCATCTTTGTGTGATGACAGCAGCTGCGTTTCCCTGCCTTGTGTATTTTAACAGATGGCATTATTTCTTACGGAGTGTTACAGCAGCGACCGAGGTGACACTGAAGGAAAATTCTGTGACAGTATGTTAAGTAAGATATTACTGACAGCCCTGCTGAGCGGCGATGCAGAACTGCGCGTTGTGGGTCTCTTCTCACCTCTAGAGCCCCCACCAAATGGTTTCCATTTGCAGCATGTGGAAACAGAATGAGAGAAGAATGGAAAATTATGTTCTTTTTCAAATTCACTTGTTTGCATACCATTAGTAGGCCTGAGACGAAGGCTCATATCTGGCAAAAAGGTACATTTACCAGCCCAGACGCATAATGTTATACCTTTCTTCCAAAGGCAGGAAAATGGGAGGTACAACTGGTCTGAGATCTAGACAGGATCTGTCAAAAGTCACCTCTTTTTATTCTTTACAGTTTTGTTTTCTTTGTGTAAAAGACTGGAGCTGGACTATGACAAAACAACCTTTATACTCCAACTATCTGAAATTCATGAAGTTTCAGAGTTTATTCTTTCATGGCATTGGAAGACAAAGCAAGTAGAATACAATGATGGAAACTAAATTGCATTGTAGAGAAAATAGCAGTGGCTCCCAAGTCAGGAGATCTGGTCACTGTTCACCCACGAAGCAAAGTCATATCAACTTTATCTACACAGAGACTGTAGTCAAGGCCTATTGGGATCATTCTACTGAAAGATGTTGGATTAATCCGAACACACTGCCCAACCGGCCTGTGCTAGACATTATGTCAAGTACTGGGGATTCAATGTTGGGGGAAGTGTGGTCTTTCTCTTGGAGGAGGAGTCTAGGGATGACGAGATGAACAAATGGATAATTATTGTAGAGAGTGTGATACACGTTTTACTGAGCACAAGTGTAGGGTGATTTATGAGTATATAGGAGGGGGTCTCACCCAGATGGGGGCCTGGAAAATGAGTATATTCCAGAAATAAGTATATTCTAAACCATGACAAATATAGATGCAGGGGAGGGATAAGTGACATGACTAACACTTTCTTGAACTAAGATACAGAAACATAGTTTGATTTTCCTCCATCACTGATCTAAAAAGTAGTGGCCCACTGGCATCTTGGATCTTAATGAACAAAGAGTAGTCTTATTTAATTGTCTTGAATATTCATGTCCTGCCACATTTCTAAAATAAATAGATTTAAAAGCACTCCAAAATGATATTTATGAGAATACTACCTTTGACTGCCAGACTTTAGTGTGAGCTTTGTTTTTTGAAAAGTCCTGTCTAGATTTCCTTCTTCATAAATGCTGTGTGAGGACTCATGAGTTTTACGGTATGCTTCCAAAGGAGGTATGGATGTATCCACTTTGTTTGGTAGATGGAGAAATGATAGTGGCTTCATATATAATATGAACTTTTGGATTTCCTTTTATGATTTTTCTCTAAGAGAAAGGCTACCAGATTGTGGCTCAGTGAGTAGTACATCTGATTCATTCTCTTCCTGCAAGTTGACCCTCTTCCATACTAATGTTTGACATTACACAGTTTAATTAATTAGCATAACCTTTTCAGCAGACACAATCAAGAGAATGATGGAATTTCTTTCTGAAATGTGGTGTTGAGTAGAGATCAATCCACCAAATCTGACATTGTTTTGCCACTTTCCACAGAGGGCCATGAAGATGTAAGAGTATTAGTGAGAACTTTGGTGAGAATGTGGAGAAAGGAGAGCCCTTGCCTTTGGAAATAGAATTGGAGCCATATCTCTAATTTAGTGAGAAAAGTTCCTGTTGCATCATTTTGCTTCATGTCTTTGTCCTATAGCTAACATTACAAGTAGCATACATGGTGATAAGCTTTGTGAGTCCACCTGCTGTGTACCTGAGTTTTCCGTATGTCCATTTTGCACCCACAAGTCCCTCCAAGCCAGGAGAAAGAGCTAGCAATATTCACAAACTGATGTGGGACAATGACCTTTGTTTGGGGTGTTTGAGATAAATATCTAGATATTTCTTGTACTCAGACCTAGAACTCCAGACTTCCATAGTTGGTTTTTTCTCTCAAATGTCTTAAAAGCACTTGAAACTCAATATGGTCACCACTGAATGAGTGCTATCTCCCATTTCATGTGAATCCTCCCTTTAGGGAATTTGCTGTAGATTTTCAAAGTAACAACAGTTTTCTTCGTCATAATTCTTTTTGGGAAAACACAGTTTTTGTTTGAATGAAAGTCTTGACTGTTCTTCCTTTCACCTCCCCGACCCCTACTAGGACCTAGGCATCAGCTAGCTCCTCTGTCGGAAAAATTCAACATATCCCTTGTGCACAAAGCTATTGCATCATTTCTCTTCTAGAAAACAGAGTGGCAAGAAGAAAGGGATGGGAATTGAAGCAAAAATAAGAAAGAAGGAAAAGAGGAAGATGAAGAGAAATTTAATGAAAGGGACAATGAGATTCTATAATAATTGGTAAAGAAGTGAATAACTATTTTAAGAAAAGAGATGTTTGAAGCTCTTAATACAAGCTGGCTTAGGTTGTCAACTGTTCTCCATCTTCATTGTGGAATATTATACAGGATGTCAATAAACTCGTACATGTGTGGCTAAACCAGTGGAGGGATTAAGTTGCTTGTCCAGTTGACATGGGACATGGCAGGAGAATAAAGGGGTACAGAAAGGACCAGAAGGATGGACAAAACCTACGAATTGCTGCATCTTTTGAGGACAATGAATTGTGCAGACAATGGAACTGGAGGTTAAAGGAATTGCACTCAGGGATCCAAGATAATTAGGACCCCAGGTATTATCTTAGTTATCATCTATGTCTGCTGCATAACGTAAAACACAGAGGATTTGACCTTAACACCTGCCTCACTCTCCCTTCTCTCGTCTTCCATATCTAGTCCTCTCAGCCGACTGATTCCTCCTTCAGAATTACATCTCATCTTTGGGGCTTGGAGTTCGAAAGGAATATTCTCCAGGCAAAGTAGAAAATTGTGCTTAGAGTATCTGTAAACAGGTTCTTAGAAGTTTTTGGGGGATGGTGAGTCAAAAACCACTGTGGTTTTGTAATTTCATTCCAAATTTAACAAATAACTACTAATGATAAAGCTGGATCAAGAAACACAAAGATTGCATTACAGTGTCTATAGCAGATATCACTGTTGGATTCATGACAGGTGTAAACTCTTTGTCACATATCCCATCAACGGGTGTTGTCTATTTTCTCTTCCCTTGAATCTGAGTTGACTTTTTAATAGATCTCTAGAACATAGAAGCAGGGAAGTTGTGAAACATTATCAGCCTAGGATTTAAGAGATTTACTGTTCCTTCTCAGATATTGTTTTATGAACCAATTGAAAGTTTGATTTCCCAAAGACCCTGTGCTGTGAGTACACCCAAGTAACCACATGGAGAGAGGAAAGCATTTAGAGGTGCAATTGGGCACTAGACATGTGAGTGAAGACCTCTTGAACTTGTAGCCTATTCTCTCATTAGCTGAACATAGCTGCGAAATGATCTCAGTCAACACTGCATGGAGCTACAAGAATCATCCAGCTGATCCTGGTTTAAATATTGATCCACAGAATTGGGAGCAAATACAATGGTTGTTGTTTAAACCACTAAGTTTGGGGGGAATTTTTATGCAGCAATATATAACTGAAATGCTGACATATGGAGGCAACAGCATTATACCATATGATTCTAGAGCTGTTTTTTAATGTCATTGCTGAGACTGGCCCTTTAATGTCAAACTAATCCATAGGTATGTGACGAATGAATATTATTATGGATTTTCTGGTTTATTCAGCACATTCTCATTTAATCTTATGGCTCTTCTTTGAGGCAGACCTCATCGCAGTTTCACAGTTGGGAAAATTAAGTCTCAAGAGTCACATAAAGTAAGTTGTATCCAAATCCAGGTATTCTGCCTTTATATGGTTCCTTCCCAAATAAGTCCGGAATCAGTCAAGGCAAGACTTAAAATAGCTTCCCATTAGTAATTTAACAGTTGTTGAACATGGAGTAACAAAGGAACTAGGCAAATCTCTTTCAACACCTCATAAAACATATCACCTTACCTGTGCTATTGTAATTTGACCAGTTGCTTAAACGAGAAGTGGCAAGGGTAAAATTGAATCCTTGAACCAAACTAAGTAAATGCAGAACTACTGCCAGAATCTAGATTGTCTGGAAATTTGTGTTCCAAATAATTGGCTCAAAAAATTTGTAGCAGAGGTTTGTGATGGAATTATTCTTTAAAAAGGAGTCAATCATAATCAACAAGATCATCCTTTGACCTTAAGTAATTATGAATTCCTAACTAGGGCTTCTTAGTTACTTTTCATGAACGAGAAAAAAAAGATAGATATATATATATATATTTATGTGTGTGTGTATATTTTGGATCCTGCCCAATTATGTGGCATGTGCGATTCTACTTCTTTTTTTTAGTATTATGATTAATTTCTGATTAAAATACCTTCTACATACTAAACCTTAAAGTGAATGATTTCTAAGTACATTGCTTGTAGCGTGACCTAGATAATGTGATGACAGCCCTTTGGAACAACATCAAGACCACGACATATATGTGCCCTTTCAGAAGGCATTTCAGTATGACAGCTTGAATTCCAGACACAGTTTTCCTGTATTAATATGCACCCAAACATCTCCCAAACCCACTTTAAAACATGGACCAGTCTGAGGTCCTTTGTAAGTTCATTATGCAATTTGACCAACCTGGAAAGATGGGTAAGGAAAGTTTCTTAAATCAAAACTCAAAACACAAGGCAATAGAATTTGTGAGGTAGAGAGAATTCAAGTCAGGGACAGTAGATTTTAGGACAGCACTCAAGTGACATAAGTATCAGCTACACAATCAGCCCTGGAGATTATCAGATATTTTAAAGACATATCCATAAAGGAAACTTCTTTATTCTAGTTGAGACAGCTATTATTTCTCAGGTTGGTTCTGAAAATTGACACTTTTAGGGACAGATAATTTTAAGTTTTTAGTGATTGCGTAGGAATGTCTATACTCCAGTTTCTTTATCTGATGATCGCTAATTGTTTAGACATTTGTCGTGCTTTTGTATCTTTTATTTTTCCCTGTTAAAACAGTGTTGTACTGGAATTTATAAATATGTCTTTATACACACACACAATGAGTTCCTTAGTGGAAATTTCTAGATTTAGAAAGGTTGAGTCAAAGTGTTAGGTATTTTAAATAAAATGGTCCTATAGAATATCTGTTTTGGAAATGTCTGAGGTCTAGCAGAGTCATTATCTGTCATACTAGTTAAATGTACCCGAAAATGAAAATATCTCAGGTTAACCTCAATATTTAAAGAGTATGAGTTATGAGAAATTCTAATGTAAAAGACTGTCAGCATCTTAGACCTGACACTAAAAGTGAAAGGTAGGATCTCTATGATGACTTTTTTTAATTTTAGGGGGATGAGGATTAAGCATCATACTGCATTTCCTGCTGGAAACAAACACGGGTCACAGTTGAAACAAGACTCTAATAGTATTAAGGCACCAATAAATATCTAATTTTAATATCCATCTCAGTGCCAAATATTGCACCTGGACATAATATCTGACTGAATCTGGACCAAATGGATAAATAGATAGACTCTGCTTGTGAACACTGATTTATAAATGTTTTACTTTATTCGAACTATATTTTCAGACTACTCCTCTAAATACATCCTTTACTGTAAGGCATTGATTTCAAAATTTCAATTGTTTTCCGTTTTTACATACTCTTAGAAATTTCCATGATACTCCATTTCACCAACTCATGATAAATGTTTGCTGCCTTGCTTCCTTCTGCTTTGCTCTCCTTCTGCTGTAGTCTGCTTATAGTGGATAAACAAGTTGATGACAAATTAATATTACTTTCTATTTTGTCTCTTACTAAGTTAGAGAATGTTGACCTAAAATGAAATTCAGCTACTTAAAGCACTAAAAAGAAAAAAATGTGTTTATATTTGGAATATTGTAAAGTGTTTCCTGCTTTCTCTTTCTCCTGTCTCCTTTGAGGTGGGGAAGAATGAAAAAACTGAACTTAATAAAAAGATTGTTCAAAGAAGTTTTGCTTTTAAGTAAATATATATGTGACCTTAACTTGAATCAATTATCACATTATTATTAAATCATTCCTGTTATTTGATGAATAACATCAAAAAATATAGTTTTATTTATTTCTGACTTATTTCACTTAACATGATCCCTTCCAATTCCATTCATATTGTTGCAAAAGACACAATTTCATTTTTTTAAATAGCCACATAGAATTACACTGATCACATATACCACATATTCCTTATCTAGTCATCTGTTCTTGTTTAGGTTGTTTCCATGTCTTGGCTATTGTGATCCGTGCTGTTATAAACATTGTGGTGAAGATATTTCTCCTGATTAGCGATTTTGTATCCTCTGGGTATATGCCCTAGGTTGGAATTTCTGGATCAAATGGTAGGTCTTTATTTGTTTGAGGAATCTCCATACTACTTTCCAAACAAGTTGCACCAATTTACATACCCACCAACAGTGTTGGAGTGTTCCTTTTTCTCCACATTCCGTTCGACACCTGCTAATTCCAATCTTTCAGTGGTGTGAGGTAGTATCTCATGGTAGTTTTTATTTGCATTTTTCTGAAGATGAGTGATGTGGAACTTTTTTTCGGGTGTCTTCTTTAGATAGGTGTCTATTCAGTTCTTTTACCCATTTTTTTGAGTTGGTCATTTGCTTTTTATCGTTGAGTTGTCTGAGCTCTTTATATATTTTGGAGACTAAGCTTTCATTTGCTGTGTATTGTGTGAATGTCTTCTCCAATTTTGTGGGTTGTCTTTGTGTTTTAGTAGTGGTTTCTTTTTGCTGTGCAGAAGCTCTTCAGTTTGATATCACCTCAATTGCTTAGCTTTACTTTGGCTTCTTTTGCCATAGCTGTTCCTTCCACAAAGGTCTCTTTGAGACGAGGTCATGGAGTGTTTTGCCCACATTGTCTTCCAGGCATTTTGTGGTTTTGGTTCTTATGTCTAGGTCTTTGATTCATCTTAAGTTAACTTTTGTGTATGCAGGATGGTTTCACTCATATCTGGAATACAATGAAATGAAACAAATAAACCCCAGGAAAAACTTTCAGGACATAAGATGATAACTGCCAGGGGTTGGGAGAGGAGAGAGAAGGAAAGAGGTGAAAAGGTGTTGGTGGTAAAGGGCATTAGACCTCTAGTGGAGGGTGTCGTGTGAAATATAGATTGAAATTCTATGTCAATATTCAAAAATGAATGTAGCATTATGAACAAAAGAGCTAATAAATGTCAGTAATTATTAAAAAATGGCTGCTGGGCATGCCCTGGAGATCTAGGGTTTCCACCTACATCCCAAGGTTCTGGGTTCAAGACTTGGAGCTGGGGGCAACAACCTATGTGAACATCTAAACAAAGTGCTTCTCCCTCCTCTCTTTTCTTGACTGCCTGCCTACTTGCTTCAGTCTTGCCTGCACCTTTCCTTTAAAAAATATCTCTATTACTTCAAAACTGAAACAGTGTTTGTTATCTAAAAAACTAAAGCTATTAGAAAAGTAAAATGATTAATATTAAAATAGTCACATGGAATTCCTCCGCCAAAGAATAACCACTGTTAATATATTCATGAAAACCGTAGCTATCTCTCTAGGAAAGCATACATAAGCACACATGTGCTACACACCTGATTTTATGTAATTGGGATCATACTATATGTACACACATGGATTTTGAACATTAATTCATGACAAGAAAGATTCGATATTGTCTAAGTAACTTAAGACTATATGATATTGTTTTGTTTATCCTATGCTTTACTTAATATTTAAGAAATAATGTACTGACTTTTTCTCTTTTTCTTTTTTCCTCCCTCCCTTACTTCTTCCCCCACTCTCTTCTTTTCAGCTTTCCTTTCTGCCTAGGTGTCTGCCAAAATGATCACTGGAAAGAGCATATGAATTAAAATCTGATCAACGAATCATAAGTGCCTCTTTTTCTATTTCCTTTTTAATACAGATTTTTAATATGTTTCACCTTTGCCAATACAGCAGCAGATATGTAGTTGCTGAATTTGGATCCTTTTGGTTATAAGGGAGAACATCTTTTTTTTCTGATTTTTCACTCGATCTTGGCTCTCGAACCTGGGACTTTGGACTTTACTTGGTCCTCACACCAGTGTCTCAGTCACCTAGCCACAAAGGCACACCTAACTGGAAATATTTTTAACTTTTTTTTCCAAGGAACTTTGAATTTTGAATGTGCATTTGAATGAATTTTTATAATTTTAAATTGAATTAAATATATGAAAATTAGAGACATGTTTTCATAAAGAATTGTATTCAGGATAACATTTATTTATTTACTTATTCATATTCACTTTTTCTTTTATTATGTCTTTTAATGGTATTTCAGACTTGCCACTCAATTGTCAATTTATTAATCTTGTATCTGGTTTCATTTCTATTTCTTTAATAATAACTAAAAAGAATATCTTTTTTATATTACTGTTGATCCTATTTTTCTTTGAGACCTTACCAGTTTTGTCCTTTTGAGTTTTTAAAAATAATTTAAAATATTATTTGTGTATTAAGACTAGTAATCCATTGCTGAATATTTTCTACAAAACATGTTATTTTCATATTATTATTATTTCTACAAAACACATTATGTTGATATTTTCAAACTCATTTATAGTGTTTTTATTTTTCATTATAAGGAAAAATTTTATTTTTACATAGTGAATTTATTAATCACCTAGTTTAATTTTTTATGAGAAAAATATATTAACTTACTTTTTGTTTGATCAGAACTTTATATTTAAAATGTAAAATTCAAGCAGGTGTGCAGAAATTTGCAGTTTTTATTGTGTTATTTGTTTTCTCATGAGTAAGTAGCATGATGCCACAAATGTTTTAGGCGAAAGTTCTTTGTTGGGTTACGAATATATTTGCCCAGTCTATATCTTGTCTTTTTATTTTCATCGTATTACTCTTTGAAAAGCATATTACTTAAATTTAATATTCAAGTTATTATTGATTTATTTTATGGGTTATGATTTTTGGTGTTCCTATTTTAAAAAGTTTTGCTAAGCACCACCTCCCTGACCTTTGTTTCACTTTTTAAGTTTTAGCTTTTTCATTTAGTTTTATGTTCTTATCAGAGCTAATTTTATATATGTTGTGTGTTAAGAATCAAGTTTCATTTCTTTTTTGTACGTAGCTATCTAAATAATTGTTTTAGCTATAAAAATATTTCTTTGAAATTCTTTTATGAAAAATGTGATTCTTTCTCCTATGACATGGTGTTGGAACTTTGTCAAATAGGACTCTGCTCTTCCACTGATCTGTTTATCTATCTTTATGGCAACCATATTATCTTGATTACTGTAGCTTTATAACAAATCTTTAAATCAAGAAACTTAAATCTTCTTTGTTTTTGTTTAAAATTATTTTAAGACATTTGCATTTGTATATACATTTTAGAATTAGCATATCAACTTCTACAAAAAATCTGCTAGAATTATAACAATGTACACACTGCATATACATCTTCTTAATATTATTTTATTTAATAAAAATACATTTCTATTCTCCTTGACTACTCTTTGTGTCAATTTTGTTAGACATTTTACTGCTACATGTGTAATGAATTCGCAATACATTTTACTATTTTTACTTTAGACAATGATCTTTAAACTGATTTAGAAAAGTTTCTTTTATATCCACTTATATATTTACTATTGCTAGTGTTCTCCACTTCTTTCCTTTGATCCAGATCTGTTTTCCTTTTGCTTGGATGACTTCCTTTATCATTGGTATAGTGCTGCTCTGCCAGCTATGCATTCTTTCACATTTTGTATGTATGAAATGTCATTATTTTTCAGTTAATGTTGAAGGATATTTTTTCTGGCTTTGGGACTCCATCCAGGCTGACAGTTGTTTAATTTCATTACTGTAAAATTGTCTTTCCACTGTATCCTAACTTTTATTGTTTAAGTTCTCTGTTGTTCTTATGGTTTCTCTTATTTTCCTCTTTGGATGATTTTATGAATTTCTCATCTTCAGTGTTTTTTTTTTTTTTTTTGAAGACATTTCATGATATTTATTGATACAATTTTCTTTGTCATCTTTGTGCTTGAGATTCTCGGTATTCTGAGTTTGACTCTTTGCAGAAACTGTATTTTTTTATCCTTGTAAGTTTGTTTTATTTTTATGTTTTCATTATTTCCCTTAAAGTACTTTTGCATTTCTCTACCTTCTTGAACATATGGACTATCTTCATATTGCAGTTGTGCTGTCTTTTCTATTCTCTAATCTGTGCCATTTCTGAGTCTGCTTCTAATGATTTGTTTTCTATTCTGTGTTACGTTTATCTGCTTCTTTGCATACCCTAAGACTACTTGCACTTCTGCACTTAGCTACAAATTCAGGGATTCCCAGAACCTCGCATTTGAGAATTCCCTAGACAACTCTCAGAACTCAGAAAAGTGGTAGACTTATGATTATAAAGACTGCGACTCAGAAAGAGTCGAATGGAAGAGGCATACAGGACGAGGTGAGGACGGGGCGGTTCAGAGCGTCCATGTTCTCTCGTCGTGGAATTGGGGTGTGATATCTTCCCAGTACATCAATGTGTTAAGTAGGAAGTCCTTTCAAGTCTTAGTGTCCAAGAAATTGTATTGAGATTTCATTATTTAAGCATGACTGATTCAAATCTTCGGCCATTTTCTAAACTCAACCTCCAGTTTTCCTTCCCTACCTACAGGTCAGGCAACTTGAAATTTCAGCCTTTTAAGCATATTGGGCATTGTGATGATCAGACTCCTCCCCAATGTGTCACTGCATTTGCATAACACTACCAAGTTACAAGTTTTTGAAGACCTGTGCCATAAATCTAGGGCAAAAACTGGAAAAACAGGACCAAGGCAACTACTTGCTAGAGCTAAATTACTTCCTCTACCGAGATAAGGTCTGAGTATTCACCTTGGTGACCCAGGTATTACAAAGATTTCTACACTGGCTTTGGGGAACATGAATATTTCTGGTTCTCTGTGTGTAAGGGTATCATTTCCTCTGAGTTTTTTTCTTGTGTGTCCTTCCCAACCTCAGGTAGTTCTCTCACACTTATACCTTGATAAGCACTCATGTGAAAACTCACAGGGAATCCCTTGAGAATCTGGGTTTGCTCTCTGAGCATCTCTTCTCTGACAATCTGTCTTGCAAATTCTAATTGTCTTGATGTCCCTGAAATGTCAAATCTATCTTTCTAACTTAGAGAGACTGCCAATATCTCTGCTGTATCCTGGAAACTCTTTCATGCGGTAAGTTAGGGAAATCCTAAGACAAATTATGTTTGTCTCCCTTCTCTAAGGAATTATGACCTTCACTGACTTTTTCCAATGTCTGAAGACAATTTCATGTATTTTTCCCGTTTCATTTTATTTTTTTAGTTGTTTATGATGAAGGGATAAATGTGGTCTTTGTTACATCATCATGGCTGGTAGTGTCTCTGGGGTTTTTGATCTGAATTCTTCCCAGAAAATGGATCCTTTTTATATTGCCAATATAGTCTCCTCTCCATTTTTGTTTCCTTCTCTTTGATTATCATTTTGATTACCTTGGTATTGCCATTTCTGTTTCTATCATCACACTTTTTAATCTATCCTTGTATTCCTTCTTTTTTTTATTCAGCCTGTTTAAATGCAGTTTTTTAGATTTCAATTGTCTCCTCTCTGCTGTTTATCTTATCAATTGTATTCTTATTCTAACCACTATTTTTTATGACTAAGAATTATGCAAAATTTACAAAAATACCTTCTTGTTCTTTTTTACATTGCTACTGCTATTTTTTCTGTTAATATAATTAATTGGACATTTAAAAATTTTTGATCTGTTTAATGTTTTTGTTTTTAATGTAATTTGTTTCCAGTGTATTTTGTTTTTTTGAAAGTTATTAAGATCCTCAATTGTTTTCTTACTTTGGTCTTTGAGCTCATTTTACTCTTAGGGTCTTTGCTGCTGTGACAAAGGAGGTACCCGAAAGATAAGAATACGGCCTGTGACATCCCCATCCCCTGAGGTTAGAGTATGACAGCCTGAGATAGAGAACCACAGGTACCTGCAAGCCAGGCACAGTAACTCATCACATCGTAAAATAATTCCTTAGGCTGGTGTCTTATCTTTTTCCCTCCAGGGAGAAGAAGTCTAGGAGGAAAATGGTTCTCAAACTTAAATAATCATCAGAATCATGAGATGACTTTAAACACTGATTACAGAGCCTTGTTCCCAGAATTTTTAATTTGGCAGGTGAGTGGGCATAGAATTTTTTTCCCAACAAGTTTTCAAGTAATGCTGTTGGACCTGGGGTTCTTACTTTTGAGAACCATTGGCTTAAATGAATGAACAACAGGACATC
>RJWH01000313.1:895122-939576 GCA_004363575.1 Solenodon paradoxus
CTCTCTCTCTCTCTCTCTCTCTCTCTCTCTCTCTCTCTCTCTCTCTCTCTCTCTCTCTCTCTCTCCCCACCCATACTCCTCTATACTTCTTCAGGGCTGATTTTGGGAGAGGACATTCTGCAGTCAATGTGGTTAGGTTTCTTGTGAGAAGTAGGACTACGTATCAAATTTCTGCCTCATAATCTTATTGAATTCCTAATTTCTTGTTTCTTTACTTGACTTTTGCTTTGTTGAGGTAAATAAATGCATCGTTTTAAAACCCAGTAATCTTGTTCTCTTCCTTTCCTATAATTATATACTTAAAAAGTGTTTGACTGTTTATGTATATAAAATGCTAAGTAATTGGGCTAATAGCATAAATTACTATTTTGTTATTGTTTGTGACTTTCATGACAGGTTCAGGATATATAACAGTAACCCTGAAGTTTGCATTTACTCTGAGTCTAAATTTTTATCATGTCAGAGGCATATATTTCTATCAGAAGCTACTGAGATAATAATATTGTATTTCTCCACTGACCTTATTACAGTGAATTTTCTTTATACGCATTCTAATAATGAACCATTGTTGTATTCCTGACATAACCACCACTTAAGTAATGACTCATTAGTTATTCTTTTAGTGTGCTGCTAGATTCAACTTGGTAATATTTTATTTAGCTTTCTTTTGCTTTATGAGTAATATTGGTCTTCTCCAATGGTTGATATAGAGATGTACCTACATATAATTTGAATACTCAGTGCTCTGTTGTTAGAAAACATGAATGCTTGTCTTTCTAATTATTTTTCCAAGGCTACTTTGTGTTAGGCATTGCATTGAGTGAGATGAATAAAAATATATATGCTCTGGTTTCTGACTTGGGGGATCACACTATCTAGTAAGGAAGAGAAGCAAGGAATCACATTTTTATAATGATGTGAAAGTGCATATTCCAAGTAGTTCAGGAGTACAGAGGAGGATGTTTTTGGTATTTATGTGGCAATACATATGTTGGTCAATAATGATTATTGAATTGAATTCTCCCTGTTTAAAGATTTGTAGGAGAATCTTCACAGGACAGTTGATTTTTAATATTACCAGTAAATAAAACAATAGAAGCCAAGTTCTTTCCTTTGAGAAGAGTAAACTACTTAGAGAAGTAGGAGCTAGAGAGATCTAATTTTACTGTATTTCTTTTTGATAATCAACACCTGCAATTTCAAATGCATTTTTTTTGCCTTCATGAATTTGTTGTGAGTCATAGTTTCTGAATTGTTTCCAAACCCTTTGCCAAAATCAACTTAACATGACTATTCCATGAGTTCAGCAAAAATATCTCAGAAAATCACTGAATCTGTAATTGAAATCCCAGAGCAATTAAGATTAGTTATTGGAAACTATTTAGACTCACATGTTCTTAATATCCTAACTATATTTATATTTTACTGTATGTCAATCTTTCTTTTCATGTGACATATTTTATTTATTCTTTTTCCAATGGTAACATTACATAGGCTAGGAAGAGGGACAAAGGAGAAAATGCATGTTGGACATCTATACTGTGCTCTACACTTCTGGGCAGTTCACAGCAACCCTGCAGGGACATATCTTCATTTCTCAGCTGTGAAGAGGATTTAGGTAACTTACTCATGGATATATGGCTTAGTTATAAGGAAGCTAGGATCCCAATTCTAATGTAGTTGTGTTACAGTCTAAATATCACAGTCTTTATACCATACCATATTTTTGCCTTTATTTATGCACATCTAACAACTATTAACAAGCTGAACACAATAGAATTCCTTGGGTAGTTTGATAAAAAAGTCTATTGCAGGGCTTCTAATCAGACACCCTTGATTCAGTTAGTTGTGCTAAATGCCTTGGAATCTGCATGTCTCAGAAGTTTCTCATGCAATTCTGATGCCCTGATGGCTTTGGAAATGAGAAAATATGTCTCTCTTTACCAGTGGTAGAGATTATGTTGTGGATCTCAGTTCATTAGTGCCACTCAGCATGAATGCAGTCCTGGGAATTTCCTTGGAGTCCACCATGTTATAAATAATGAAATAGAGAAGGTGAATGTCCCTTATGGAAAAAGGTGCTGACTCGCCATGGCATCTGAAGGTCTTTGTGGTTGAGCCAAACGTAAAGCTGTGTTTTCTTTGTCGAGACTCCTGTTCACCATCTTGTAGGACAACAATCCTGGCTACACATTAGAATGGCAGTGCCTTAGACCCTCCAGCCCAGACCAATTATATTGGAATCTCTGGAGTAAGGTCTGAATAGCAATATTATTAAAGCATTTTAAATGCTCCTGAGGTAGGCTTAAGAACTCTTTTTTCAAGGAGGATTAAGTGAGTTTGAGTAATGAACTTTCTTTCCCCTGGAAATTGGGGGAAATCCTTATTTGTTTATGTATGCATTTATTTATTACATGTTTATTTGTTGTCACCCAGACCCTGGGTCTCGAACCACGGTTTGCAGGCATCTGGGCCACCTGAGAAACAGATGAAGACACAAATCTTAACTTAAAACGTGGACTCATTTATTTTCTATAATAGTATTAAAACATAAAATTGCATATACTTAAAGTATACAACTGGCTGATATGATTTACATATAGTGAAATGATTAAGTATACTAAAAGTAATTAACATATTTTCTCACATAGTTGCTGTTTGTGTGCATGTGCAGGTGTGTGTGATGAGAGCACCTGAAATTTACTCTCTTTGCAAATTTTCAATATTTAATACAATATTGTTAGCTATAGTCATCAATATGTACATTCTTCTTCTCATTTTTCCTGTCCAACTATAATTTAGTAACCTTTGATCAAACTCTGCTCATTTCCCCTATCTTCTCATTCTTGGTAACCAACGTTCTTCTCTCTTTTTTTGTGTAATAGTCTTTTTAGTTTAGATTCCACATATAAGTGAAATGGTGGTGTTTTTCTTTCTGTCTCTGGTTTATTTCACTTAGCATATTATCTTCTGGGTTCATCCCGATTGTCTCAAATGGTAGAATTTCCTTTTAAAAAAAAGAAAGATTGAATAATATTCCATTGTGATATCTATTTCTCTACATCATATTTTTCTTATCTCTTCATCCATTGATTGACATATAGGTTGTTTCTTTATCTTGTTAATTGTGAGTAATGCTGCAGTGAACATGGAATCACAACTACCTGAATATTTTCTTTTATTTTTTATCACCATTAACATTTTAAATTTTGAAAGGTGTAAAAAGGTAAATGTAACCAGGAAAGTAATATGTTTGACCTGAGCATGTGTCTTTCTCATCAACATTATTTGTCAGAAGTTAACAGGAAAACATCCCCACAATTTTACACATTCTGAGATATACCTCCAGATACCTCCAGAGATAATAGTGAATGAATCCATTCGGATAATGAAGTTTACAACTATGAATTTAGGCTTAAATTGACCAAATCAGTTTTCTACCACTTGTGTATTCTACAAATAGTTTATGCCAACTATGAGTCTACTAGATATTTAGGGTATACTGGAAAACAATGCCATTCTTTCTTTCCTTGTTTTCTAATAGTGAGAGAGAGAAATGAGATAAACAAGATAACCAAAGTGTGCTATGTGACCACTTATGAGGAGAAATTAACACAAAAGCATTTCAGAAACCCCCCAAAATTTATTTTCTTGTATCACCTATGAAAAGGAAAGAGAAAGAATATAAGGGAGAAGGTGAGTGTTTATCTGTGACAAAGGATTAACATACACAAAAATGCACATATAACTATTGGTATGTGTGTGCATGTGTGTGTATTTCAATTTTTAGGGATATTTTGGGAATTAATCCTTTGTTGTGATAGGAAGTTTTGAAATGATACATATTTACTATGTTTTATTTACTTTTAATGTTTTTCATATTATACTATCCTTTGTATAGCAACGAGGCAAATACATTGATAAAATTATTTTGCCCTATCCATCCCCTTCCCTCCCTCTTCCGTAATTGTTCTGAGGGGTTGCCAGACTAGGATTCCCATTCCCCAAGCTTTTGAACAGCACTCGCTGTGCAGCGCTTTTGGTGTGGCCCCTTTGTTATGTGAATAAACTTTGTTGCTTATTTTTATGATATGTTTTCTTTTCTTTTATGACTGAGTTCCTATATCAAAGAGAAGTTGGATGACATATTTTAAATATTTGAAGATGGCTATGCTAAATGTGATGTTTTCTGAGCATTGCAAATGGCCTTCTTTTCCTTTTCAAGTATTGCAAATGCCCTTTTGTAACACAAAATTCTCATTAATAATTATTGAGATGTCATTTTTTTCCTTTCCTTTATTGGGAAAGTTTGAGTTCTGCTATTGATTTAATTTTTTTAATGCCATGGGGATTCTCTTAAAAAAAAAAAAAAAGACAACGTGAATGGTTTTTACCTCTACAAATAGATGTGACAAAAGAATAAATTCGACATTAAAATGATCATTCTTACCAATATCTTTTCAGGCATATTTTGCAGACTAAATTGAGGGGAGGGGCAAGGAAAGGATAGAAGTATGGGAATTCTTTATCAGCTCAAGAGAGTTCAAACCCAGGTAGGATAGAATTTTCACCTAAAAATTGTTATTGTGATAATAATCCATTTAAACAATAATAGGTCACCAAATGATAGCAAAAAGCTTTTATATTAGATGAAATGGAGTAATAACTTAAAAAAAATTGAAAGAAAGTCTCTTCCATGAAATGGTCTTGATATTTTTATTCTTTGGAAGTTTGAGAACTCAGAAAAATCTTTGTCATCTTTTTATTGATAGTAATATCATTGAAAAATTAACCTGAGAACTCCTTTGGAGTATGTTTTTGTTGAATTATGCAAGGTAAAAACTATTCTGTTTTTCTGATGGGTTCTAGTAGATGCTTCTAAAATAAGAATTTTGAACACATACGAAATATTTAACTGATTTTGTGTTGGTATTGTCTTTTAGGATAAAGGATTCTATAACTCCTTGTTTAAAGAGGAAACAGTTATTTGAAGAATTGTCCCCTCCATTTATTGGAGATGAATTTTTTTAATTATTCACCCTCCAATTATGCTTGTCTATCAAAAATTATTAAGTCAATTTGTCTGCTGGTTTAAATTTCCATGTATCTTTTACTTCTTCAGATTGACTTTAAAAAATACTGAGGCTTTTTTTCTGGCGGAGTTGTGGGTGGGGATGCTGCAATGATGAAATGCTCTACAGTAAGAAATATCGATTGTGGTGAATCATTCAGGGAACACTAGGTTATGAGATTTTTCCAGTCTTCCTGGAGATTTCTTTTATCCATCCTCATTTAATGACTTGATACTTTCTCAGCAAGGACATGGTAGGCAGAGGTGGCTACGTTTTCAACCTCTCCTACTGATTCACACTCTGAGGGGGAAAAACGCTGTGCAAATCCTGTACAAATAGGCTGAACCTCAGAGTTTACTGTGAGAGAGCAAAAGTTTACATTTGTCAGAGGCAAATGAAGAATCATGGTAGAAGGCAAATAACTGGGTGTCTGGAGTGAAGTGCCAATGCCCCCAGTCTAATGGGTAATAGAGTCATTAATTCTGCTGATTAACTTGGCCTTGGGGTTCATGGAAATGACATCCACCTCTTTTTTTTTTAAGCTCAAACTGTGGAATGAGGGAACATAAAAAAACAAGCTAATTAGAGAGAAATCAGTAGAAAAGAAGCAGAGAGAAAAGAAAGACAGTTTGAGCATTAATGAGACTTGTTTGGGGAGAGAATGTGACAGGCTCTTTAGAAGCATTATTGTCAAATGTGTCACCATTTCATAGATGGCGAGAGCTACCTTTGAGCTTCATGCTGATAGTTAATGATTTGAAACTATAAAAAGATTGAAAAGGTAAAAGGGAAAATGTCAGACTCAACTGGATTTTAATAAGCTTATTTTTTTTCCTAAGGAAAACAGCCAGGAAAGTGGAGAAAGTTCGAGTTCTTTCTGTCTCATGCTCTCTGGATTTTCATTTCTTTCTTAGAGATACACTTGGCAAAGGAACAGTGGGAGAGGGATATCAAAGGTCTAAACTCAAAGATCTAGGCCATTTTACTTTTCTGAGAAGATGGGTGGTCCTGAGGTCGGCACAGGGGTTTGAGTGACAACAATAAGGAGAGATGGATGGAGGAGACAGCAATAGCGGGTGTTTGTTTGTTGGGGACATGCTGAGCGGAAACCATCTTCACACTGTGAGATGTAACAAAGAAATCCAAAGTGATTACGCAGGTTCATTTGTCAGTATCACTATTCCAGCTATTGCTGTGTGCAACAATGAGATGACAAGGCATTTATTGCTGATGGTTGGTTATTAGTCGCAATATAGGAAACATTAGAGCAGAGTAGGAACCATAGACCAGGGAGACAATAGCTTTCTGGGCTCCAAACTCAGCAGGGTAGCCTTGTCATTAAATTTGGTCTTGCCAATTTAATTAAAAAAAAACCAAAAAAACAACTGGAGAGAAACTTCTACAACCCCATTTTTACCTTCATAGTAACTCTCAGGGTTTTACTCCCTGGACTCTCAGTAGACTGAACATGTGCAATTAGGCTGAGCACATAGAGAAGCCTCATGTATTTTCAAAAGAATGCTAGTGAGAAAATCAGAACCAAATTTCAATTCTTTACTGGAAGATTTTTTTTTGTGGTCCTTGAAACATTAAATTCTGATTATGGTATAGATTAGGAAGAGATTGCTAATAAAGTAGCATAGTCAAACCAACTGCCTTACTCAGGGATTTTTGATTAATTCCTTTCTGAAATACAATACCTAGATTGCTGATTTAAACATCGGTTGCCCAGCTCATTGCAAAGCAAAGAGTTTGCTTATGGAATCGGGACTTGAAATCTTTTGTATTCCTTCAGAGCTCACCATCCAGCACAAAATGATGTTGAGCTTACCTTGTGCATGTATCTGGATTTGCTATGTTTGAAGGTGTATTTTTGAAAAATTGTAAACCGAAGAGAAATGAAAATAGCTACCTGAAGAGCTTGGGGGCAGGAGACTATAAAAAAGATGTTTTTTCACTTTTTAAAAATGGAGTTCAAAACACATTAAGACACAAATTAATTTTCAGACCAATATAAAATAGTTAAAATCACTAAAATAAATCTCTTCTTGGGAAAATAGAAGCATGGAAATTTAAATAACTTAGTCATCAAGATTATAGTCATCATCTGATTTAAGAGGAGAAGCCTGGAACTAAATTTTGGAACTTTTTGTTTCCTCTTCAAGACTCTAGGTATACATTTTTACTAGTTTTAGATGACATTCTCCATGTTATTGTTGATCATGAAAATAAATTTTTGGCAGTGGCAGACAAGATGAAGTTTTCTCAATATTTTCTGCGGGTGCTGGACATGGACAAAATTCTACAGGGAGCATGAAAAAATATTTTTACTGAAGCTGTTGGAGAAAATAAGAGCTGGTTCCAACTGGAAAGAGTAATATTTCTTGGGGACTGTCACTTCCCTGAGGACTCAGTTTAGGAATTTCCTCTTTGCAGAAAATTTTCCTGATTCCAAAGATCTATGTTAAGTATCTCTTCTTTGTGCTTTTCTGTAATTGCCTTGAACACATTTTATTAAAGTTACTTCTTTACATAGCTGCTCTTCTCAGGACACAATACTATGAAAAGAAATAAGTACAAATATTCAAAATGGTTAATTTTAGTTGTCAGGAAAATTTTGAAGAAGAAACAAGGATTTAGAGAAACTCAGATCAATTTCATTATTTTTAAAATCATATTTTTTCTGTTCTCTATCTTTTAAAGCTCTCTTTTCTCTACCCAGTTTCTCCTTGATCTTCTTTATAGAAAGTGTTAGAAACCCTATATGAGATCCCTGCACCCTTTTTAACGTTTAGGTGACATCTAAGTGGTTACATGGAGTATTTGTAAGGACAAAAATTTAATCCTTCAATATGTCTTTTCTTTCGTACTAGTTCGAGAATGTTTGTCGGGAAGACAAAACACTTAATTTCAGAAGTGACCAAAGTAGGTTTTAAAGGGAAGACAACATAGAGGTTCAGGTAATGCATCTTTTCTGAGTTGTTGTAGGTCTCAGAGTTTGGGAGGTTTCTTAGAGGCAACTCAACCTGGGTCAAAGCACTCAGGTTCTTCTGATTCCTCAGAGAAAGAATTTAAGGAGAGTCAGAAATGGGACTAGAGAGGTTGATTAGAAGGAAAGCACACACTCAGGAATAAGTATGGGTGCACTCTAGAACGAGCAGCTGAACTTGACTTCAGGGAGGATGTCTTCTCAACACCTAAGCTGCCAAACTGTTGTATGAACCATGTCTGTGAAAGTCATCTCCAACTTGAGTCCCTCTCCCTTTGGTAAACATTACAATTTACCAGTAAAGCAAGAAAAAGTGTGCACCTGAGAAGACCTTCAGGTTTGCTCTAAGATAGAGACTTGAGGAGGAGTCTGTAGACTGGTAGTTTTATGGAATTGCTAGGGAGTGATTGCATCAAACCATTAATATTCATGAGATTCCTGTGAAAGGGGTGGAATTTTCTTGGCAGAGGGGAAAACCATATCTTCTAAAAGGAGATTGTGCATTTAAATCTTTATAGGGTTTTCCTCAGAAGCGTCATGGTCCCCAAAGGGGCAGTATTGTTTTCCATGTATTTTCAGTGGAATTTCCCCATTCAGCTCCCAGTTAATTTTCCGACAGCTGGGTTACCCAGCCATACTTTCATGGGGTTTAAAATGAATTTCTGTTTTCGTCGAGTGACTCAAGTGACATGCATGGGGTGCTGGGTAGTTTACAACTACCTTTATGTATATTTTCACTAGATTTTCTACAGCAATCTATGAGTCAGTCAGGACAGAGTCTTTAATTCCTATTGTACAGATGAATGAACTGAGGTACAGAGAGTGTCTTGTAGAAGGGTAACAGATCAAGTGGTGGGTCTGATGCCCAATACCTATTCCACATGTGCCTATATTCCTTCTATTACTCCAGTCAAGACAGACAATGAGCTCTTATCTTTGCCACAAGTGTACTAAATGTTGTAGTATTGTTATTATTGCAACATTTTTGCATCAGCAATTCCTCACTAAAGGGTGCTACATTAACAAATCTCAAGCCTTCACTTTTTAATAGCTATTCCCAAAGATAGATAAACTATTTCTTCTAAAGTTGTATAGATGTCAAAATGAAGAAAGACATGTTTATAATATAGATGTCACTTGATTTTAGGAGGAAATCTATATAGCTGGATATAAACCTGTGCATAATTACAATGCAAAAAGTGAAAGAAAAATAATTTTCTAAAAGTAGTTGTAAAGGATTACCAACTTGGCCATCCTAAATAGAATAACTTAGTGTCTTAATGTCACAGGGGATTTAATGTCACAGTAAATTGCGATTGTTTAAGAGCTTGTGACTGTGTGTGTGTATGTGTGTTTGAGGATATATAAGATATGCCAAATTTTTGCCAGTGGTGCTAAACAGGAGAGTTATTGAGCAATCACAGTGAGGATTCCAGGGTTCTACAGCTGGAATCAAGGCAGGTGCAGCTTTCTGGTGGCTGGCCAGCATTATTTTGTAATACTGCTGGCTGTAACTGCTTTTAAATAGAAACATGATTGCACTTTATTTTCATATTTCTTCCTTCTATTTTTTTCCCCCTACTGTAAATCAGCCTTGCTCTGAGCATAAAGTCCTTGCCAAGGTTTTGGGTAACAGATTATGCCCACTGGGCTGAGGCTGTTTTTAGTGCTTGGAAGTACACTGAATAAGTTCGCTGCAGTTGGGTTAACACACATGACTGAGTGAGAAAATATTAACCACAGAGAAAACTTTTCTTAGGCTTCTGTGGTATTTGAAGATGACCTATTTCACTGTTATTGAGACCAAGGTCGGTAGCAGATATGTATCAACTATGTGACCATATTAAGACTAGTCCCTTCTTTTGCTTTGCTTTCTTACCCTATAGGTTCTGGGAGGATTTTGCAGTAAATGAAGTCTTTGAGAATCAAACAAATCCCTCTATAGAAGAGAAATTAAAGCAACTTATATTTAGATAACTCTTATTCTGTTCCAGACACTATTCTAAAAATGTTACCTGCATGAATTCATTTAACCCTCATATCAACTCTACCAAGTAAAGTACTATTCTTGTGTAATTTTGCAAATGGGGAAATGGAAACACTAAGTAATTAAATAATTTTCCCAAGTTTGCATAGGATTAAGTGGAGAAGCCAGGATTTGACACAAGGACTGTAACATCAGAGTCGGTGTTCTTAACCCCTTGGAAATACAGCATTCCATTTTGGAAGTCTGAGATTAGTTCATTTCACACCAAGCCAAGGTCTGCTTCCTTATTCTCTTCATGTGCTACTTCTATAGACATGTCCTCAAGTGGAGTGTGAGCTTCTTAGTGGTGAGGATTAGGTGTTTAATCAATCTGTCCTTGTCATGTAGAACTAGACTTGCCTATAATAAGTATTCTACAAGATACACAAAGCAGATATTAAAGGGATTTGAAATATGTATCAAAATGTTTGATAATGATGCAATCAACGTAATTAGGAAATTTATTTTAAAGACCTAATGTACAGTAAATACAGCAAAAGTGAATCATCCTTTGTATTAATTTGGAACACATTTTTGCATTTTTGCACATAGGGCTCGTGTAATTTCTTGCCTGTCTTAAACAGACCTAATCAAGTTCTCTACTCTTTTTAACACATATACAAGCAAATTGTTTCTCTGCAAGAGAAAGTATCCTTAGCAGTTTTACTTAGTGTTGGAAAACACAATCCTTGTTTTTGAAATAAGTCTGATCTTCAGTTAGTTCCCTTGAAGCTTGATTTGCTCAATAAATACACATTTATATGTATTATATTTCACTTGTATGTGTAATGTAATTAAACAAAACAAATAAATATTTAAACCACAGCAAAAACTCTCAGGACACAAGATGATGCCTGTCAGGGGAGTGAGGAGGTTTGGGAAGAGGGGAGAACGTGGTGGTAAAGGACACTGGACCTCTGGTGGAGGGTGTGGTGTGAAATATAAACTGAGATACAACATCAATATTCAAAAGTGAATGCAGTATTGTGAACAAATGAGATAATAGATATCAATAACTAAAACAGAAAAAAATACGTCTTCACATAGTTCTTCAGAGTACTTATTAAAAGTCAAAATGACCTATAAATGATAATGTATTTTAAAAACCCAGCTAGTTCCTGCTCCTGGTTCTATGACCTTAGATATAAATTGGCACAATTTTCCTACTTATTGTAACTGGAGGGTCATGAGACTTTTCTTTATTTGTAAGCCATTTGAGATACAAAACTCTATTAGATCTATTACTCTCTTTTTTATGTAAAATTTTATAATTATAAAATACCCATTTAAAAGTAAAGGTTAAAAATAGAAAGTCTTCGTTAATACTGTAGAAGTAATGCAATGAATCGGGAGTTAAGAATTAGTGTTTTTAGTATTAGATTTTTCCAGTGATTAGCTAAGTGACTAGCTGAGTGACCCTGAGGAAATAAAAATGGTATACATTTCCTTATGAATAAAACCAGAGAGTGAAATTAGATAATATCTTTTTAATTTTCTCCCTTTAATCTAGACCCTAGAATATAAGATGACTCTGTTCCCTGTACCCTTGTCACTACCACTTTCCACTGACATCTTGAAAGGAATAAATTGTGATAGGAAGTGAAAATTTTTATCTATTCTGTTGGTAAGTTAAGGAAAATCTTGTAGTTGAATAGCTACTGAAATGCCTGGAGGAGGGGTTGACTGTTTTACACGTGCACATCTATTTTCTGGATATTTCATTTTAGAGCATTGCAAGTTGACCTGAGACTTAAGTTATTAGAACATTCCTTCCTCTGCTTTTTGAATGATCTCAAGAATACCTATGGATGCTAAGGATTCTTCTAAACCTATGCATCTTCGGAGTTGTAAAAGTAGAGAGAAAATATCCCCTACCACTCTGGTGTCTTCTTGGACTATTTTAGCAATTAAATTAACGTCAGACAGTTTAGAAGGAGAATAGAATAAATTTCATTATACACTTATGGAAAATCTAGAAGGATGTAAAGTTTAAAGTAAATCTGGGAAAAATGTAGGTATTTTTATTCTGAGCTAAGGAATAGGATGTGGTGTGAGGTTTCAAGGAGAGAGGAAGGGGGCTCATCTGGTGAAAGGACCAGATGCTCTGTAATTATATGTTTGCCCTGCCATACATATTTCTCCAATAGAAAATTTGTTTCTAGAGAAAATCCTACCTTTAGGTGATACTACCAATTTTTTATCCTATTAAGTAGTTAAGAGAGTGGTAAAAGTTTTTCTTGAGGCTACGGGAACTTGATTGACATGAGCTTGTAATAATTTTCATGCTAAACATCTTGGAGAGACCTATCCTTCAAACCAGTATTAATGTTGCCATTACTCCAGCAGACTGCAAACTGGTACTATCAGCCTTCACATGTTTATTCTTCAGTCCCTGGTACTCAAAGTCTGACTGTAGATCAGCAGCAAAGGTCCAAAGAAAAGTTTGTGCCTTGATACATCATGAGAGTCTACTCAGATTGCACACATAGAGAAACATATCCAAGAGGGTGGAATTGTGTAGAAAAGTTGTCTATGTGAATGGCAATAACATCATTCAATGCCTTGCAGCTGAGAGCTGAAGAGTTATCCAAACTTACTGTGTTTGTAAAACCATTATCTTCCTTCCCCACATCATAGAACATTTGATTATTTATCAACTAAACTTGTAGGACATTGCTACACTCCCTGTTTAGTGTCTACAGGGTGTTTTGACTTCTGTGATAAACGAAGAAAGAACATTAGTAAACCTTCTCTTTGGCAAATGGCATCTTTTTCTTGTCTCCAGTTGCAGATTAACTTTCTTTTCCTTTTTTTTTGTCATCACTTTATGGGATACTCCTTGCTCCTGAGGCCCAAACCTGCCTGTTGTATTTTTTTCTATCACGCCTCATCACTTCTCTGCTTCTAAATCCAGATCTCCACTTTCTTTCACATTGGGTCATGGTTAATGACGCACAAGACCTGAAAGACTCTTCTCTCTGGAATATTTGAATTTTAACAACAACAATAAAAAATCATGTTTTTCTCTAAATAATGATTTCTTCAAGGGTCCTTTAAACATTACAACAGATGAGTAGAGGAGATAAAGCTAAGAGATAACCTTATCTCTTAGCTATCTAATGAAATTGCTGAAATAACAAGAACTTGTAACAGAAACATGTTCCAAATACCTCTAAAAAACCTTTGTATTCGGTCTGTGGGTCTGATCTAGATTCAAAGAGGATGGGGAGCTTGATTCAGGAATATGACACTGAAAAGATTTTCAGGATATTTAGAATGAAGATGACCACGGTGGGATAATGAACCTGTGTTCTTTGATCAACTGAGTTTCGGAACACTAAGGTAGAAGGGAGTTAAGTGGAATTGGGAGGTAGAACTTCATGGGAAAACTAACCTCTCAGGAAGTTGATGGATGAGACTGAGAAATTCAGAGGCAGTTGGGCATGAACTCTAACTATTGCTGAACTTGACCTGAGGATCAAGTAATAGATGAGTGTTCATAATTTCCATTAAAAACTAAGAGATGGTTGGTGTATACACATTTATGTTTTCATCTTTTGCCCACAGCAGGAAAGGATCTCCTGGATCTGGAGAAACACTTCCTTGCGTAGACAGTGAGTTGACAGGTGCTGCTTCTTGAGAGAGACCCTGGGGTTCATGGAGAAAGAAAGCATCTGCTTTTGTTCCTTGAGGCCATGTGTCTCCCAGTAAGTTTGCAATAAGTTAGCACCCTTGGGATCTTAACTGAATCGGGATCTTAATCTAATCTCACAGTGGAACTGTGTTTGTGCCTTCTGCCTGGCATCCCATTGTCCGTCTGCAGTGCTGACGTCTCCAGTTTTAGAAGAGAACTCTTTAGCCATGGTAAGATTTTCTTTACTCAGCTAAGTTGTTTCACTTCCAAATCTGTGCTTTAACCCTCATAATATGAAAATTAAGAAAATTATTTAATATAGTTTTTCCTCTGTTGGTGTAGAACATTTTCGCCCAGTAATCCTAGTGACATGAATACATTACAACACAAATTCTTAGCCAGTGTTATTTAAGTCCTCTTGAGGGTCAGTCCTCATTCAGTTCCTCATCTGTTCACCTCTAGACACTTCTCTGGGTCTGAAAAGTTATTGAGATGATGACTTATGAGGTCAGAATGCCTCTCCTTTGCTGTTTTAATTTTTATAAGCAGCAATATCATCCATCCAAGGCTAATAAAGTTAATATAGTTTATTTCAAATGGTTCGTTTGGCTTGGAGTCTACTTTGTTAGTTTTCACTGAACATATTTCTTTATAAGAAATTTGGAGGAAAAAAGATTTATATTTTTCATTCAACAAATGTTTGTTTCTGCTTCCTTTGTAAGGCCCCACATTGAAAATTATGAGGTATGTACTGTTTAGTCCAAAGTTCTGTGACCAGGTGTGACGGTTAATTTTATTTATCAACTTGAGTGGGCCACAGGCGTATGGCTCCTGTGTCTGAGGGCATGTTTCTGCATAAGCCTGGCTTTTGAATTGATAACTGGAGTCAAGTCAATTGCTAGGCTTTTCCCAGTCACTTGAAGACCTGTTACCTTACTGCTTTGAGTTGGGACATTGGTATTTTTCTGCTTTCTGATTTGAGCTGAAAACCAAAATAGCTCTATTTGGGCCTCCAGTTTGTTGAACTGGAGCTATGCCATCAGCCTTCCTAGATCTTCAACTTGCTGGCTGCAGATCTTGGGACTTCCCAGCCTTCAGAATCATACAATTCAATTATATAGATAATATATTCTTCTTGGAAGCTAACTGCTATTACCTAGGATAGATTAGATGAATTCCAAACAGGTTTTGCTTAACAAATCCCATAGAGAGTAGTCATTTAATAAGCCAGTCTACATTGTACATTATCAATGATAATTGGACAAACTTCAATCAGTACTTTGGACAAAAAAGCACTTCATATGGATTTTTTTGTGAGAGTTGTGACAAGTCTGAAAATGAAAGACAGTATTTTCATTGTTTTCTGAGTTTCAAAAGGAAGGGAAATGTTAAATACCAACTACCAGGCCCCCGAGGAACCTGTCATTGTTGACTAACTCTTTGCAGGGCCAAATCTTCTCTGGATTGGGAAAGAGGATATCTTATGCTTCTATGGCAGAGTTTCTCTATAAAAATGCAGAAAAGGATATGCTGAAATTCTTATGGGCCAGGCAGTTGATTTTTCTGGTGAACATAAGCTATTCCCTTTCAGAATCTTCATTCCCATGCTAGTGCATTTTTAAAATCTAGTGGCATTCACATAACCTAAAACTAACCAGTGAAAATTCAGTGACATTTAGTGCATTCCCAGTGTTGTGCAACCATTATCTCTTCTCATTCCAAAGACTTTCACCACTCCCAAAGGAAATCTCATAGCTCTTAAGCAATTGCTTCTCTTTGGTTCCTTCCCCCTAACCTCTGGAAACTCTATGGACTTATCTATTCTAATAAGGTCTTTGCATAACATTCTTTGCAGAATGAACAACTTACAGAACAGAATGCAAATAACATAATAGGACTATATTCAACTTACTCATAGTGTCGATATGTGTTGCATATGCTGGTAGAATACTCAGATCAAGTCCTAACTATAGGTGAATCCAACACTCTTCACGTTATGTCAAGATGTGAACCTCAGAGAATTTCTCAGTATCCCCTGGCGAGATAGGTTGCACTTGGAGCAGCTCTGGTGGGTCTCCCAACATGAAAACACAAGGGACAATGTCTTGTTAGTGCCCTCCTGGTGATATTTTGGCTGCCAGATAAGTCAGCAAACTGCACATAGGCTTCAGCATGGATTCCTGCTTCTTTCTAGCAGTTTGGCTTTTTAGTAATTCAGAACTGAGAAAGTTGGCAATGGGGACTGTATGAGGACTCCTGTCTATTTCTAAGACCTTCCTTGGTCTTTTTATCTCCTCAGTCATCATATATCATAACTCTATTTTGGTTAGCTCTCTGTGTCAATTTTCTCAGCATTTAATATTATTTAACTATACTTGTATACTTTCTTAAAGTAAGAAACTGAATTGTAGAATGTGATAGTTCATTGACTGTATGTGGATACTTGAATGTGATGAAATTGTTGCTCTATTTTCCAAGCTGAGGTGGTGTGAATAGATGAGGGTTGTCTTTTTATTTACCCTATTTCACAACCTAGTGACACTTTATGGTTAGGGGCAACTTTCATTGAATACAAGAGAGATTATTAAAAAGTGGGAAGTATCCACTCTAGGAAACCATTCCTCTTTTTTTTTGTTGTTATAGTTTGTTGCTCTCATATCCTAGAAAATCCCTTTACTGATTTTTGAAAATTTTATTAAGAAACATTGTATTATAATATAAGGTGTGCAACATCGTAAGTCAATATCTGTGTATAAAATGTTAAGTTCAACTAACAGCAGTTGAATTCTGTCTTTTACAATATAATTGCCCACCTCTCTCTCCCTTCTCTTCTGGTAAACAATAACTTGGTTCTTTTGATGAAAAGTCTATTTTTGTTTGATTTAGTTTATTTGTTTGTTTGGTTTCTCTATGTATTACATATGAGTGAAATCGTATGCTATCTGATTCAAAAGCCATTTCAGGAATATTAGGGAGGGGAGTAAGTGCTCTTCATAGGTCTGTTAGGTGGACATTTGAAGGGTGAATTTTGTAAGTCTGGATCCTCTCTGTGGATTGGTATTTGTGGAAACCCATCTGTCTGACAGTGGGGTTCCTGCCCTGTGGAGCTGTGTGTTGCTCACTTTACCTCCCTGAAGTAAACCTTTCACGGCGAGAATTGATGTTGCTCTTCCTTTTCCCATACCTAAAACTCTGAGTTACTGACTTTGAAAGCCACAAGAATTTATAGTTAATTCATTAACTAATTGAAATCTCCCTCTTTGCAATTTCTGTTTTGGTTCTTCTCTTTGAACAGAATAAGGTCAATGGTTTTTCTTCATTGTCTTTCACACATAGGAAGACAGCACTACATCCTCTAAGGTCTTTTACAGGGGAGCCTAATCAGTGAGAATGAAGAAAGGACTGGTTATTTCACTGCTTTTCTATCAAGGTTACTCGGGGTGACATAGATTTTATATATGCCACATCAGATGTTGACTTGCTCCTACTGGGTAGTCAACTGTAACTCTAAAAATACTCTTTCATGCATATTGAAAATAATATCTCTGCCTTTCACAGTTTACAAGGTATTTTCATAATTTTTAGTTGATATTGACAATAATTCTGAGGTAAGCAGTATAGATGCTTTTGCATGCATCTTCCTGAGAAGGAAACCAAAACTTATATGGCTAGGTGGATATCACTAGCACACCCTGTGCTAAAAGAACACAATCTTTCTGTTTTCTGAAACTCAATGAATCTTAGTTGTTTTTTTTCCCCTTTGTTTTAGGTTTTAAAGACAAAAATTTTACAAGCAGATAACACCAAGGAAGCAAGTTTCCAGTTTCCAGAATTCACATTAAAATATACTGGAAGGAGAACATTTGTCCACATCTAGTCTTTTTTCTTTTGCTATTTCTCAAAATAGCAACAAAAATATTGCACAGCTCTTTACTCTTCTTTTTTTTTTTCAACCTGGGCACCTGAACTAATTTAAATAACCTATATACTCATTTCAACTTACTTACTCTCTTGTGTTATCATTTTTTTCCTATCTAGGCTTGTTCTCTTTCTAAGTTTAAAGTCAGAATATGCATTGATAAGGCACCAGAGAGAGGTGCTATTCACCTCTTACCAAGTACCTTATGTATTAGAAGGGTTTCATTCTTGTTTCCTTACCTTTCTCCCTCCCCTCCAGTCCTTCTCACCATGTTTCCCATAACACTGATGACTTTTTATTCATACATGTATCTTCCCCCTGTGCAGTGTGCAATTATACTTAACTACTTCACATTTGACAACATGCAAGTTAGTTTATGATCAAAACTATTTACACATAGAAAGAAACACAACTTTAAGGATTTTTTGAATGATTCTTACAGGATTTCATACTTCTGTTATTTGATGAAACAGTAGAGAAGTTGATGGAGTGCTTTAGGAATCATTTAAAAAATAATCCACTTGATGCAATTTGGGGGAAAAAGAATACAAAAAGTTATCTGAGAAGATAAATAGCGTGTTTAAGAGATCACTTGTGGAGAAAATGTCTCTTTGCTGTAGTTGGAGATTGCAGATAGATCTGGTGAAGGAACAAAAGTTCTCAGGCATTTGGATTTAAACTCTGGATTCTAAATTTGGTAAAAAATGGAAGACTTTGAGGTTTATTTTGGCTCCAGAATTTTTCAGTTTTGCAAAGTGTATGGCTTTATTGTTATCTTCCCCCTAACTTTCACATTCATTACAAAGAGAGGAGCAAAGAATTTTGTTATATTCTTATCTTGGCTGCCAAACAGTTTAGGAAGAATTTCCTCAGAAAACATTTGATGCTTTTAAGTTAAGAGAGGTTATTTTGCAAATGTCTCTACCACAAAGGGATGACACTAAACTTTACATAGATAAATGACTGCATACCAACAGTCAACACCTGTGGTTACATAAAACACCTTGGCTAATTTCTCACAGAATATTGCATTCCTTTTAGGTTTGCCTAAATAGTTTCTTGCTTAATGTTTTATTTCGTGTGTCTCATAAATGGTGGAAAAATCTTTAAACCCAAATATACACCATTAGAATTTCTTTATTACAGACAGACTATATACACATGCACATATATATGTTTGTGCATACATGTATACATGTATACATATAAAGTAGGTGTGGTTTGATTAACCAACTTAGATGCTCAGCTTATTTCCCAGAGCAGTAAGAGCAAATATGGAGATAGGACTTCAGTCTGTGCCTGTCTACATAGTTAAGGCAAATGCATGCTAACACTGTAGCAGATTTAATTCTCGTATTTGTGTTTCACATCTCCACTCAGAGCTTGCCGTAGACATCTCTATTAAGAAAGGAAGTCAAAATGCAGCAAATGGAAAACAAATGATAATGACAGAAGATGAAATCAGTAAAGAAAAAGTGGCTGCATGTTGAGTTCTTATTAAATGAATTGTTCTTGGAGAGTGTCCATGCTATAATCTTTGAATGTTTGGTGGCTGTCCTCTTCCTGCCCCTGGTGAAGGGCACAGCTTCCTGCAAGACAAGGTGGGAAGAGCTGGGTGCTGTACACAGCCCTGAGCCAGCTAATAGCCTTTAGGCTAAGGCATATAGTATGCACTCTGAATTTTGCTTGAATAACATAAGTAAGAAATATGTTTTCTCTTAGAGTTGTGGATTTTTTTTTTCAGGCAAATAAAAGGCCATAGTGATGTGAAGATAGAAGAAAAACATAGTCTGATAAAACCGTTAGTTAATGGTTTAGTGAATTAGTCTGAGGAGGCCCATTCTGCTTGGCTTTAGACAACTGACTAGCTCAGAACTGTTTCTTCATAAATCTATTAATTCCTCCAGCTTCCTCCAGCCCTTCTCTCTCCTTCATCTCCTACTATTGATTCCTTTTCCCAGAATGCATCTGAGCCAAATCCATCCAATGGGACTTTTCTAATGACAGTCTGAAAGGGTGGGCTTCATGCGCTCCCTGCATGTGCCCCTTGCTCTCTCTGCTCCGTCTCTCTCACTCTTGCCCCAGATTTCTGTTTACAGGAGCTCATAGGCTGCGCTGCAAGCTGACTCGCTCCCTAACCCCTTTATCGCAGTCACTACTGCCACACTTCTCGTCGCTTGGAAGCCAGTCCGCTGGAGTGTGCAGTGAGTTGAATTGCCACTGCTTCCTGCTGTTGCCGTGATAGATAGGACCATAAAACGGATGTGATGTGGTTATTAGACTGTGATTCGGTTCATACTGAGATGTATTGATTGGTGTTGGTTCAGTGCTCCCTACACATTTTATCATTTGACCTTCCAGATTGTATCCTGCCTTTGCTGCTTTCACCTCTAATTCTACTTTATCTCCAGCTTTGTGGCGCCTAATTTTTTTTTGGTTGATTTCTCCAAGTATTTCTCTACTTTTCTATTACCCAGAAAGTTTTGTCTAATGAATCCATATTTTCCCCTCACCATGCTTTTTTAACTTATTTATTTATTTAGCCGACAGGGCCTTCGCTATTCTGCTACATCACTTCTGTCCCTTGGATTTTCAAATTGAGAAATATCTCTGACTGCACACAAACAAGCTTTTCCAGAGGCTCCAGTCTCTCAAACCGACAGAGCTCAGAAGAAGGTGATTTGTATGCATGGAACTGTAAGTGATAACAAGAAGACTCAAGTTAGGGGAGGGAGGGAGGGCTGAGAGTTCACCTAGTTTAAGCTACTCTCCACAGCAGACAGTCAGTGTTTTGTCTAAGGAGTGCCAGTTGCCACTTTTCACCTTCCTTCCTTCCTTCTTTCCTTCCTTCCCTCCCTCCCTTTCTTCCTTCTCATTTTCTATTTTAATTAATTTAATTTAGCTTTTTGCTAGTGAATGTCCTAGAAAGTTCCTTTTCTTCAAATGTTTATATTACAGTTGTTTAGACAAGTAAACAAAGATGAGCATGGAAACTAGGAGAGGAGTAAAGATGAAGAGGGGGTGAATAGAGGATGGGAAATGAAAAACCAGAAAAAGAAGGGAAAATGTCAGGAAAAGAGGAAAGGACAAAGCTGTTTAAGAAGGTGAGGGTAAAGAAAGATCTACTTCCTGTGCAGGAGGCTTGATGGATTTGTTTTATGAAAGGCTAAATATAGAATGAAGATAAAGGGATGAGAGAGATAAGAGGGGAGAGTTGGGCAAAGTAAATGTTGGAAAAGTTAGATTAATGTATTTTTATAGACCTAAAACTCATCAGGGAGAATAAATGTTTAATACACTGCTGAGTACC
The DNA here is from genome assembly GCA_004363575.1 of Solenodon paradoxus. Lineage (NCBI taxonomy): Eukaryota > Metazoa > Chordata > Mammalia > Eulipotyphla > Solenodontidae > Solenodon > Solenodon paradoxus. The sequence continues at coordinate 916,073 of RJWH01000313.1, forward strand.
TTGTCAAGGAGCCTATAATTAATAATAATTATAGACATAATTTTTAAAAATCAGAAAAATCTGTGTACCTTCAGCAACAATGTTGTGACATTGAATTACCTTTGATCAGCATTTTTCTAAGAGTTTGGTTCTTAAGTTTATTACTTTATTCCCTGTAGAAGCAGGAGTTAATTTATGACCATTTATTTATTTTGACATGAAGCAGACATTTTTCCCATTTTGTTTGAAAGAATCTGAGATTTTGTGAGGGTGGGGTAATTTTGCTTACTAGGACTATGTTGACTGTGCGAAGTAATTGCCATCTGAATACTTCTTATTGGCCCAAATGGAATTTATACATCCTTTGAAGTCTTACATCCACTTATCCGAAATTAATTTCCCCATCAAAATTGCTGAGTATTAATCTCAACAGATTGGTTGAGAATTGCATGGCATGCACTCTTCCTAAGGAATTCCTCTTCCTAAGGAATAATTTCTAAGACAGGTAGTTAGGACTAAGGAATGTGTCTGTATCTCTATCACATCACCATACAGGCACAAAGTTTACAAAGGTTTCTTTTTTAATGAACAACCCAACTCCATGTGTGAAAACAGTTATAATTTTATATTCCTTCATAATGTACCCATGAAATGATGAAGAGACAGACCTTTAACCTCCTGTTTCACTGAGTGTTTCTAATCAAGAGAAACTAATGAAGAATTTGTACAATGATGGATGACTTAGGTGTTTTCTACTGTTTTGAACTGGGAGGAATCACCTAGGATCTTCAGGTCCAGAGCATCTATTCAGTGCACTCATTCTAGGGCATCAATAAGAAACCTTCTTGAGCTGGACCCTTTTTGACATTCTTTTCATTCCTTGGGCAGGAGCGGAGGATTCATTTTAACTTCTTTTTCCAGTTAATGCCTCATAAAAAGAATGGGGTGACACAACTTTCTTCGTACTCCCCCTTGAGTCTTCTTACAACTGCACTCAGTTTTATAAAGTATTATCAATTTGAAAAACGTTTTCATGCCTTTTGAATCATCCTCCATAATGACTGCCTTATCATTTGAAAATGCAGGTAATTTTTCTTAATGTGTAGGAAAATGGGTGGTCTATTAACTATCTGGACAGTTGATTATCCTACCTGATAAGATGGACTGAGGCTTGCCAAAGCATAGTTTAGAGCATCCAAATTGTGTCTCCTCATGGGAAAGTTCCCTGGAAAGGACCAGGTTACAGAAGAGCTGAGCCTTGGAAAGGTACCAGTGGATTTACCAAGACACTCAGTGAGGAACTTCGGATGTGCAGGAGTGATTTAATTTCAGTGAATTTAGGATGTGGGGATGTGGGATATCCTTCCTTAAATTGCCACTCCATGTTAAACAACTAGAATCAACTCTGCTAAATGGCATGGCTCATAATTTACCTCTGCTGTCCCCATTCACACTTTGCTGAGTATGTACAGGCAAACCAAAGAACTTCCAAAAGTCAGTATTTGCTCATTTTAATCACTGGAAAGTTAATTTTTGGAGAATTCTGCAATTAGACTACCACATGGCTTCTTTTTTGTCTTTATAACCAAAGGTTCACATATGAGTGAAGGACTGAGGAATGGTATACAGACCAGGATGTGCTATATTGACAAATTGTGACTTTTTTTACATTTCCTTATTGGGATTTGCAGTGATTAAAATGGAATTTGTTCAGAATTACTTTTGATACTGAGTTTCTTAGTGAAAATGTTTGTTCCTTTTTTTAGAGTAAATTCTGTATTCCAAGATGTGAGAATCCTTGTTAGAAAAATAGTCAAAAGACAAAAGCAGGTATAGTTTTCTTCTGTAATCATAATGTAAAATTAATTGTATTACCCTTTTACTTCTCGAACTTTTAAAAAATAATTGATAGCATGACAAATAAACTTTTATTTTTGAGATTAATAATACCTTATTGTGTAATGGGAGAACTGGCATTGAGTTACTGTTATACCAAATCTGATATTATAGCACTGAAATGATGGTTTGGAATCCTTTCTAAGGAAGTCATTATAATTCTATAAAGAATTAGAACCCATATAAAGGAATCTTTGAATCCTTTCCAGGACTATATTCTGAGATTCAGGCCAAAATCATCTTTAGTTGACATGAGGTGGACTTACTATCCTTTTTTGAAGCCACTGTATAGATATCTTGTCTTGAGCTGAAAATGATTTTTAAGAACTAATTTCACTCCATGCTATTGCTCAAGCATGTTGATGGGGAACATCTTACTTTTGCTTAAAAATGATGATGTTTTCCCAAGAGTTGTGATGGGATTTCTTAGGATTTCAATAAGGAAAATGTAATTATGCTTCTCACATTGTTTATTGCTTTTACACTTCTATTTATTTATTTATTTTAAATGAAAGGTACAGTGAGGAATGAATGCAAACAGGCAGGCAGGAAGAAAGAAGATTGAGAAGTACTTATTATTTTATTTAGTTATTCCACCTGATTGCTCTTCGGGTCCTAGGTCTTGAACCAGGAACCTTGGGATGTATGTGGACTGTGCCTCTGGTGAACTAAACTGCTAGGCCACCAGGAATGCTGACTTTTAAACTTTCAAGTACTTATCATTAAAATGTAAAATATTTTTATCAATAGTTTAATGCATGCATTGGCCAAGTCATGGTGCCCAAATATGTGGTCAGACATCATTTTTTATGTTTCCATGAAGGTTTCTGTGGATGAGAATAACATTTAAATAAAGCAGATTATGCACCATAATATGAGTGGGTTTCATGCAATCAGTTGACTGAAGGTCTTAATAGAACTATGATTGACCTCCCTAGGTAAAAAAGAATCTCTCTCTCTCTCTCTCTCTCTCTCTCTCTCTCTCTCTCTCTCTCTCTCTCTCTCTCTTATACAAGTATTGCTAGAGCTGAAAAGAAATATCTACTTCAATGCTCTTATTCTTAACAATGAGGAAAAGTGACATTCAGAGAAATAAATGGACTTAATTACCCAACTAAGTAATTGTAATTTCAACATATCATATTTTTGTAACATAAATAAAGCAAAGAAGCAGGATGTATGAGAGAGAATAATGGCTTATAAGTGACTCTCTAAACTTTTTAGTATAAAGATTTCAGCTTTCAGTAAGCAAGCTTGATGAGAAATGAAATAGAATGTACTATTCAGTATTATTACTTGTCCACCACTAAATTTAGCTTAATAATCTGTGAATGTCCTTGAAGAAGAGTAAAATATTAGAAAAAGTTAACCTACATGAAATTCTGACCTAGTTCAGAAATGCCTCTAATAACTTAAAGAACACAATTACCTGAAGTATGTTTCTGGGGGAACTGGTTCCATTTCAATTTATTCAGTGTTCTTGAAGCACCTAAAAATGTATGCTTTAAAATACCATTTCAATTATCTTTAATAAGATCAACTTGTCTGATATAGATGCAATTTAAGAGGCTGAGCAAAGAAGTATTTTCCATTCCAAATAATTCTTTCTAAAACAATTATAGTCATTTTCTTTAAGCCACTTCAGGGTGGTGAGTCTTATTTGTCATTTTAACTTCCTTCTCTCTTAGGAAGAACACACACATAGTACCTTTTGGCTCTTAAATGATTTCTGTAATGAATATTTGATGGTGCGTCCTTTCTAATAACGCTCTGACCAAAAGGCAGTATTTTTATTCTAATCTCAAAGATGCATTCCTGGGAGTAGCTTAAGAGTTATTTTTGTACATGATTAAAATTTCTTTTTATATTTTGAAATAACTTTAGATGTGAAAATAGTTGCAAAAATAGTACAAAGGATTCCCTTAAATGCTTCATCCTTCTCCTCCTTCTAGAATTCTCTAGAATTCTGGTATGTCTTTCTATTTTTCTGAGATCAGAAATTTTAATTTTTGTTTCTATTTCCTTGAATTTCTTTCTTTTGTATATGTGTTTTAACCTTCCTTCCACACTGAAAATTTCAATCAACTTCTCATGATCCTTAGCTCCCTGTTCATATTGAAGAACTATTTGATAGAGCTGTGTTGATGTGCAGAGTATATTGGCTTATGAACTTCGCTGTTGGTTGAACAGGCTTTTTTTGTTGAGAGTTCATTAAATATTCAGAATTACAGGTCTTTTCCTTTGGTTTTTCAACTTGTGGACAAAAGGATGTTTTACAATACCTATATTAGTTATTGCTTATTGAACAAAAAAGACCCACTAACATAATGTCTTGAAGCAATGACATTTGTTAAGCTTCTGTTTCCGTATGGGCATGGGTGAGGAGGATCCTCTGTTTCAGGGTTTCTCCTAGGCTACAGTCGAGGTGATGGTTAGGGCTCTAGTTATCTCCAGACTCATTTGGGGAAGGATCAGCTCCCAAATTCAGTTGTGAGTTTGTTGGTAAGAATGGTCCCTTGTGAGTGATCAGACTGATGCCTCAGTTGCTTGCTGTTTGTCGGTTGCCCTCAGTTTATTGTCACTCAGTTACTCCAGGATGGGAAGTTGTTTCATTAAAGAAAAATGGAATAGTAACATTTTTTCATAATTCCTGACCATCCCATCATTTTAATGTAAATTTCAATCTTATACCATTTTTAATAAATCTGGGCCACCTTTAATGAAGGGCAAAAAGGCCTGTTGAATTGCTCCAGGCCCATTTTGTTAAGGGGATCTAAGTGCAGCTGCCCCTGTTGCCCCATGTTAAAGATGACCTTTACGGACTTTGACTGTGCTGGTCTGAGGCATCTATTGCTACTCCTGCCCCTGTGAGGAAACAGGAGCCACACAGGAAATGCATTTCCCCCACCCCATGTGCCTGTTTCTTCAAAGGAGCAGAATGCTGCAGCTTGGTAGAGTCGCAGGTAAGTATTATGAGGTTATTTCTGGCACTGGACCAGTTATTGGGCATTTCTGGCACTGGGATTGTTAAAGTGGCATGTGTTTCAGGCAGGATATTTAGAGCAGGGCATATATGGGTGCCAAATTTGGTTTTTGCCTAAGGTTCCAAAATTCTTTGCATTGGCCCTGGCTATTTGTATGAAGTCCCACTGGACCAGATATCTTTACTATGTGATCGCCAGTGGTTTGGCAACTAAGGGGAGGGGAGGAGGGGCAGCAATCTGAGCAAGAGCAGAGCAGACAGGCCAGCACCAAGTAAGTACTGTGTGATGCTGATCTAGACCTTACTCTTCCTTAAAATTGAGACTGACATTTCAAGTGAAGCATTTGTGGTTCAGTTTCTTTGCAAAAGAGACCCTGAAGCGTGAAGCAGAAAAAGAAACCTAAGGGTTTAACTGCTTCTTATGCATGTTTTAAAAGTTTTTTTCCCTTTTCTCCCTTCCATACTTAACGTTCATATTGTGTAGTATCTTAGCTTCCAATTCAGGAATCTTTTAACTTCTTTTTTAAAAGATGAATCAATTTGCTTCTCATTGATATTACCATCTCGAGGCTCATTAATTTGTGCTTCCTTTGCTCTTATTTAAGTCAGCTATCACTCCTGTATCATTATTTTCATCTTCCAAAAATTAGTTGACATTGCTAACTTGCTATTGTCTCCTTTCCATTTTCTTTGTCCAGGAGCAATTTTAACTTTTTAAACATATCTTGTCATTTTAGTGGGGTTTGGGAGAAGGTGGTGATATATACAAGTGGCTAAATAGTCAACTAATCACAATTCTCTAAATTCAGTGTTGAGGGAGTGTTTCACTTAAAAAAATCAGAAAATACTATGTATACCTCATGGGAAGTATTAGGGAATAATCTTCCATGGAAGGTGCTCCTACTATGCTGATATTTGTTGCTATCTAAGATGGCCCAATCCAACATTGTCTTTTTCTTTTGTGATTCCCATCTATCTTTTTACCACCATGGTGATTCAATTCTTCCTTACTTCCAAAAATTCATGGGTTTCTGTATCAGCTCTCTAATATTCCCTTCCTTTGGTCTGCTCTCTTCCAAAATTCCCACTAATTTTTTGATTGCAGTAACTTTGATTTCATAAATTCATGTTGGTTCCCCATGTGAGTAGTTTCCCCTTTTCTCAGAAATATGTCAAAACATCCTGCCCTCCACCAAATTACCAAGTGTTCTTTACCATAGTCCAGTGGGCTATGCCACCAAGTGCCCCTTTTCCCTGTCCCATTTCCTATTGGCAACCTCAGTTCTATTGCAAGTGTCCAAGGTTTGGTTTTGTTCCTTTGTGTTTTCTGTTTACATTCTACCTACGAGTGAGACCATCTGGTATCTATCTTTCTTCTTTTGATTTGTTTCACTTAGCATAATCTCCTGTAATCCCAACCATGTTGATTCAAATGAGAAGATTTCATCTCTTCTGGGCTGTATAGTATTCCAGTGTGTATCTATACCACATTTTCTTTATCCATTCATCTGACGTTGGACATTTAGGGAGTTTCCTGTTCTTAGATATTGTAAATAGGGCTGAAATAAACATGGGGATTCATAAATATCTGCAAATGAGTGTTTTTTTAAACTTTTGGGTAAATACTCAAAAGTGGGATGATGGGATCATATGGACTTTCCATCTTCAACTTTTGAATGAATCTCCATACTGCTTTCCATAGGGGTTACACCAATTTGCACTCCCACAAAGTGTAAAAATGTTCCCTTTTCTCCGCATCCTCAAGAATACTTGTTTACAGATATTTGGATAATAGCTAACCTATCAGGTGTAAGGTCATATCTCATTGTTCTTTTGATTTGCGTTTCCCTGATAACCAAGGTGTCAAAACATTTTTCATGTGCCTGTTGGTCATAGGGATATCCTCTTCAGAAAAACGTCTCTCCAGTTCCTACCATTTTTAGAATGGATTGACAATTTTTCTCTTCATGAGTTTATGAGTTCTTTGTATATTTTGAATATTAAACCCTTGTCAGAAATATGGAATGCAAATATATTCTCCTAGTTCGTAGGTTGTCTTTTTCTTTTGATGATGCTTTCTTTCACTGTGAAAAAGCTCCTTATTTTGATGCAGTCCCAGTTATTTATTTTTTGTTTCTCTTGATGCTGGAATTGAGTTGTCAAAGACCTCTTTAAGGATGATGTCAGGAAATGTCTTCCCTATGTTGTCTTCCAAGAATTTTGTAGTTTCTGGTCTATGTCCAAGTCTCTAGCTCATTTTGAATTAATTTTTGTGAATGGTGTTAGAGAGTGGTCTAGTTTCATTCTTTTGCATGTGGCTGTCCAGTAATCTCAACACCATGCATTGAAGAGACTTCCCTTTCTCCATCATATGCTTTTATCTCCTTTGTTGTAGATTAACTGACTATATGTGAGTGGGTCATTTTGTGGGGATTCAGTTCTATTCCACTGATCTGTGTCTCTGTTATTATTTCAGTACCACACTGTTTTGATCACTATCGCTTTGTAGCATAGCTCAATGTCTTTGAGTGTAATCCCTCCAGATTCATTATTTTTCTCTTAATTGCTTTGGCAGCTTGTATTTATTCTGTACAAAATTTTAAGATTTTTTTGTTCTATTTCCTGGAAATAAGCCTGTGGGATTTTAATGGGGATTACAGGGGATTAAACCTGTATATTGCTTTAGGTAAGATGACCATTTTAATGATGGTGATTTTTCCTAACCATGAGCAGGGGGTGTCTTCCTATGTCTTTGTATCCTCCTCTGTTTCTCTTAAGAAGAAAATGTAATTTTCACTGTATAGGTCTTTTACTTCCTTTGTTAGGTATATGCCCAGGTATTTTATTTGTTTAACTTTTATTTTAAATGGTATCATTTCCTTGATTTCATTTTCTTCTATCATGCTTTTTGAGTATATAATGCAGCAGATTTTTATGCATTGATTATATATCCTTCTACTTTACTGTAGTCATTGATTAGTTTTACTAGCTTTTTGACAGAGTTCTTAGGGTTTTCAATATATATATAATCATGTTATCTGCAAATAATGAGAGTCTTACTTCCTCCTTTCCAATTTGGATTTCTTTTATCTCTTTTTTTTTTTTTGCCTAATTGTTCTGGCTAAGACCTCCAGTTCAATGTTAAATAGCACTGAAGAGAGTGGGACACCTTGCCTTGTTCCTGACCTTAGAGGAAATGCTTTCAATTTTGCCCCCATTAACTTTGATGTTGGCTGTGTGTTTGTTGTATTTGGCCTTTGTTATGCTGAGGAATGTACCTTCTATCCCCTATTTATGCAGTGCTTTTATCATAAATGTGTGTTCTATCTTGTCAAAAGCTTTTCTTTATGTCTACTGATATGATCATGTGTTTTTTTTTCCTTACTCTTGTTCATATGGTGTATGACATTAATAGATATACGTATGTTGAACCATCCTTGCATCCCTGGGATAAATCCCACTTGGTCATGATGGATGATTTTTTGATACACTTTTAGATTTTATTTGTTAATATTTTGTTGAGTAATTTTGCATCAATGTTCATTAGAGATATTGGTCTGTAATTTTATTTTCTTTGTATCATCTCTATCAGTTTTTGTTATCAGTGTGATGATAAACTCATACAAAGTATTTGAGAAGCTTCCCTGTTCAACATTTTGAAAGTGTTTGAGAAGAACAGGTATTAATTCTCTGCTGAAAATTTGGTAAAACTCATTAGAAAAGCCATCTGTTCTTTTGTTTTTAGGGACCCTTTTAATTATCTCTTCAATGTATTTGCTAATGATTGTTCTGCTCGGGTTTTCCAATTCTTCCAGGTTCAATCTTGGTAGACTACATTTTTCTAAATATCTGTCCATGTTCTCAAGATTGTCTACTTTATTGGCATAGAGCTATTCATAGTAGTCTCTTATGATGTTTTTCATTTGTGTGTTATCTATTATAATTTCTTCCCCTTCATTTCTGATTCTAGTTATGAGCATTTCTCTTTTTTCCTTTGTGAGCCTAGTCAATGTTTTATCAATTTTGTTTATTTTTTTAAAGAATCAACTTTTGGTTTCATTGATCTTCTGGATTGTCTTTTTGTTTTCTATTTTATTTATTTCTGCTCAATTTTTGATTACATTTTTTTTTTTTACTTTTTTCCTACTGATTTTTTACTTTGACTGCTCTCTCTCTAATTGTCTTAAATGTAAGGTTAGATTGCTTATTGACACTTTTGTTTTTTGAGGTAGGCCTGGGTTACAAAGAACTACCCTCAGTACTACGTTCACTGTATCCCATAGATTCTGGTAGCTCATGTGTTCATTCTTATTTTTCTCTAAGTATTTTTTAAGTTCCTCTTTGATTTCCTCCTTTACTCGAGTCATTCAGAAGCCTGTTGTTTAGTTTCCATTTACTTTTGGGTCTTCCAGCTTTCTTTTTGTAGTTGATTTCTAGTTTTAATCCATCGTAGTCAGAGAAGATGGTTGGTATGATTCAATATTTGTAAATTTGTTGAGACATGTTTTGTGTCCCAATATGTCATCTATCCTTAATAATTTTCTATGCACAGTTGAGAATAAAGTGAATTGTGTAGTCATTGGATGAAGTGTTCAGTATATGTCTATTAGACATAACTGTTCCAAATGGTCATTTAAAGCTGCTGTTTCTCTGTTAGTTTTCTGCCTGGTTGATCTGCCCATTTCTGTAAGTAGGATTGAAGTCTTCCACTATTTCCATGTTGCTATTGTTGTTTTTCCTCACGTCTAATAATACTTGCTTAATACATGTTGATGCTCTTCATTTGGTGCATATATAGTAATAAGCATTATGCTTCTTGCTGGACTGACCCTGTAATTTTTATATAATACTCATCTCTGACATTTGGTATGCTTTTTAGTTGGAGTTCTGCTTTATTCATTATAAGCACGGCTATTCCTTCTTTTGTGGTTGCCATTTGAGTGTAGGATTATGTTTTAAACTTTTGCCTTTGAGTCTTTGTTCAGTTTTTGAAAGAAGCTGAGTTTCCTGAATGCAGCAGAAGGTTGGGTTATGCCACACCTAGATTCTTGATACTGCTTGTGTGCATTTTAATTCCTGAAAAAAATTATTTTTTCTCAGTGATAATATATTTAACATCATTCAATGAAATTGTTGTTTCAAGTACTAGTTCTTCTTAAGAAGAAAGTTATTGTTGATTTTCATTGATCAAAATTTCATAGATGGTGACTAGAGAAAAATTCTTCTGTTCATCTCCATGTCTATTTAAAACCAATTACTTGATTCTGAGATTCCAACTTCAAGTTATTCACTAGGGTTTATGCAGAAGGTACATCCTTCCTTTTTTCCTTCTCTCCTCTCCCTAGAAGGAAGCAGTATTAAGCAGCCATATTTTAGTAAATGAGAATCAATTGGAGTTTAAAAAAAATAAAACAAGGAGCACCATGTAAGCAAACTGTTTCGTAATATTCATTTTCTTTTAGTCCTAGCCCTGGGTTCTTTGGCTTTACATGGTCTGTACCTTAGACATCTCAGCTAGCTACATTATAGGGGTGCACCCTATTTTGTAATATCATTGTGGACCAGTTGGAGAAATGCGAGGGAAATAAAGTGAGGTGGTTTAGTAAACAAGCCAGTAACTGCATTCACAATTTTGTCATGAAGATTGGTATCTACATACAGGGATGTTTCCAGCTGTAAAAGCACTGGACTTTCTAGGTATGTCCTCTTCACTATATTTAAAAATCAGGGAATTAAATCTTTATTTAAAATCATGTTCTTCTAACCTGTGGGAAACCTACTTTATAAGAACTTTATAAGAACAATATACATGCTGGTTTAAAGAAATATTTTTTTGGGTAAGTACCTTGAGTAGCCTTTGATCTGATGCTCAAAAAATGCAAGCACTTGCTTTCTTAATTATCCTCATCTCCACTCCCATCTAAATCTTTGATTTTGGGGTTGAAAATTCAAAATGATCTTTCTAGGAAAAGGAATTGAAATTGACAATGTAAAATTTAGTTAGTTTAATATAAAATTTGATATTTAAGAAATCAGTTGTATATTTATAGGAATATATGTATCTATATAAAATATGTAGGTACATATACACACATCTACACAAGGAGAAATGTATACATGAATATCTATTCAAATACCCTTTCAAAATGTAATAACCAAATGTGAGACTCAAGAGTTAAAAATAATTCTAATTAAATGTTAGATTGAAAACATAAAAACAGACATAAAGTGAAGATTATGTAAGAATATCTGGTGATATCTGGAGTGTTATAACTGCTCTAAGTAATTTTATTTTATTACAAAAAAGAAAGTAAATAAAAAGTAAGGCAGGGATAGTTAAGCTTGTGAAAACAATGCCATGTAGAGAACAACTAGGAAAAATAAGAATAATTGATAAAAACTTAAAATTTACAGAAGTCATGAAAACCCTGAAGACCATAGATATAATCTTTATATATAAGACAATGATTTTGTTTTATTCTAGATTAGGAGTGCTTCTAAGATTTTCCACTGAAGTGTTCTTAATGATACGTGTCAAATTTTATTTGAAAATATTATCCAAACATTACATTAAACTATATGATGTATGTTTGTGTTGGTACAATATAAAACAATATATTTTTCTTTCTTCCCTTCCTCTTTTGGGGATAAGCACTTGAATTTATTCTGTGTCATCCCACATTCTGTGGAGTATGCAGTTACACCTGGACTTTGATCTCTAGATTGAGACGAGTCCAATGGACAAAATTCCCAAGAGATTTATTTCCCATTCATTATTTGAGAATTACAACCCTAAACAAAAATAAAACATAAATAACTTCAAAACATTGACTGTGTTGTCCTGAAAATTAAAAAATGAGAAATCAGAACCTGAGTAATCATTTTCATGTTTCTTTTTTCAGTTGTAGGAAGGATTCCTGAAGTAGGTTTAGGTGGGTGAGACAATTTATGAATCTTTGAGTGTATGATAGCTTGAAGGTTGGTGATTACATTTGATATACAGGAAAAGGAAAAATAGCAGAAGTAGAGATATTAGAATATATTCAGATCAATTAAATTTCAAACATTAAATTTCACATCAAAAGAATACAATTTTCAGGTGAAAAGCCACAGTGGAGACTTCCAGGTAAATGTTCGCTAATAAATTTATGTCTTTCCACATGTTGTCCAAAAAACTCTACAAATCACTAAGAGCAGATAACCTACAATGTCATCCTAACCAGAAGAAAATACCACCAATTTTAGATTAACATTTTTTTAAAGAGAAGAAGGAAGAGAAAGGTGAAAGAAGTATTTTAAGGAAATAAGGAAGAAGGCAGAGGAAGAAGCACTTTTATGTATTAATTTGTTTTGTTTATTTTGATTTCGTTTCGCTTAGCCCTGGTTATGGAACTTGCATTCTTGGACTTTACATGGTCCACATCCCAGCTACTGGATTAGTGCCTGTACTACCAGAGTATCCCTTAAATTGCTTCCAGGTAGAAAAAATATGACATATTTTATATGACAGAACAATCAACTTAAACTTTTCCCACAAGTCTTTTTGGAGAGTGAGCAGTATACCAATTCCTGTCACTTCCCACCCTACCTAAAGTACATATAAGAGAAGAAAGAGAAGGGCCAAATTAACCTTGAAAATTATAAAACAGTATATTAAACTTGGGTGAAATCTATAATATAAGAAATTATAGAATTTCTGTAAAGTAATGATAATGAGAATATTATATATCAGAATTTATGACACATTTAAAGCAGTAATAAGGAAAATTCTTATAACAATGCCTTTATTTGTAAAAGTGAAAAGTGAAAAATAAATGAACTAAATTCTCAGTCAACTGAAAAATATAAATGAAAATTCAAATTAATAATAAAGATAAAAAGTGAAATTATTGTTTTAGAAAGCAGTAGGTCTAAGATTTAATTATTTAATCCAAATTGTTTCTTGAAAAAGTTAATAGAATAAAAAACTCCTGCTAGCTTATTCAAGGGTGAAGAGGAGAAAGAATATATGTAAACACAAATAGACTGAAATAAACATTAAAATAAAACAGTATTTTTTTTTAGAAATGAGAATGATTTTCATATATCTGGGTCAATAAATTACATAATCTAGATGGATAATTTTCAAGGATAATAAAATTTACCCAAATTAGACTCAGAGAAGACAGAAAGCTTAGAAAGACAAACTTAGCAATAAATAAATAACAAAAAATCAGCACACATAAAACCATATACTCAGATAGTTCCTTAGAATTCTAGTAAACTCAGAAGTATCTCTGCTACACAACTTGTTCCAGTCTATAGAAATTGCTGGAAAGCTTCCAAATTCTTTTTGTAAAGCATTGATATATAAATCTAATAAAGATAGAACATATAATTTATAAGCCAGTATTATTTATGAACATTAATGAGAAATACTGAATAAATATTAGCAAACATAATCTAATACAACTTCAAGAAATAGAATTTTTAAGAAAATAATGGCATACACTTATAATTTAGTATTAGAAAATCCTAAAACATCATATATCACATTCATACATCGTTATAGAAAATAATCCCTCTTTTCACTCCTTTACATAATATTTAAATTTGCTATTTATTTCATTGCTCCAAAAATATAGCTCCTGTATTCATAGGCATTTTCAATCTTGCTCCATTTTTTAACATTTATTACATATCATATTCTTACTTTTATTTTGCAACTTGACTTCTTCATTCAACATCATTGATGACGTTCATCTATTTTCCTTTGTATAGGTTTATTCAATCATTTTCACTGTTGTATATGTTGAATGAATGTCACAATTTATTCATTTTCTGTTTATTTACATTGATATTATTTCTATTTTCTTGCTATTAATGTTTCTATTTATTTTCTTATGAACATATGAACAAGTTTTTATAAGGTGTATAGCGAGTGAGTTGCTGAGATTCATGGTAAATGCATCTTAATATGTACTAGATATTTTCCATACCCTCTGCAAATTGAGAATTATTTTCTCTTCCATTAGAAGTGTTTAAAGATGTGGATAGCTAATATCCTTTCTAAAATTTGTTTTTGTGATACCCTTAATATTTCCAATGTGGCCTGTGTGAAATGGTGTCCCATCATAGTTTAAATTTGCATTTTTTGTTTACTGTTGAAATTTACTGTGTTTTCAAATACGTACTGTTCATTCCATTTTTTTTTTGTATTTGGTTATTTTGAGCTGTTTTTTTCTTTTAGATATGAAAAATCTTTTTTTAATCTCGATACTAACATTTTTGTCAGTTATATGCAAATATATTTCTAGTCTGCTGCATCCCTTTATTCTATTTAGAGTATTTGGATGCAGGCAAATTGCTAATGTTATAGTTTGTTTTCAACATTTTCCTTTGTAATCATTATTTTATTTGAACGTTTAATAACATACTCTCTACCCTGAGGTAAAAAATATTGTTTTTAATAATATTTGTTCTTTAATGTAATTACAATGATTGTAGCATATGTGTGAAATAAAGATTAAATTAGATTTATTTTCAGCATAGTCAGTTTTCCTAGCTTGTCATGTTAATTGAATAGCTCAATCTTGCTTCTATATATGTGTGTTCCTCCAAGTTCTATGTTCTGTTCCATTGGCCTATGTGTTTATTTCTGATCCAAAGTCACACTATTTAAATAACTATCCCTTAATAAAACTTCCTAGTATTGAAAAGATAAATCCCTCTATTTTTTTACTGTTCTTCAAAAATTTTTGAACTGTGAGTGTTTCTTCTTTTTACAGGAAATGACTCAGTTTTGTAACTACAGTTAATTTCCTCTACCTTCCCTCTACTTTCACAGCCCTAAACTTAAAACTCTTGATTGTCCCAATTTAGGTCACACAGCTGCATTCTAATCACCAAGGATCTGAAGGTGTATTTTAAGTATTTTTGTAGTGAGAAGTGAGGGTCCTGCTTTCAAGCAATCTTAGGATTCCTTTTAGGATGGAAGACGAGTATTTCACTTATGGACTGTTGCATGACAAATCATTCCAAAATCTAGTAGCCTAAAGTAACAGTTGTTATATTGTCAGGACGGGTGGGGAGTGGTCAGAACTAAGCTAGGTGATTTTTCAGTTCCATGTAGTATCAACTGACGTCTATAGGTGGTAGTCAGTGGTACCTGGTCTGGTCTGGAGAATCACACACTAGTGTCTTGTTGGAAATGGCTGTAAAGTTGGGCTCAGCTGGGATAGTTGATCAGTGTTTCTATACATACAGTCTCTCCAGCTTCACATTCCAAGGGTAGTCATACTTACATGGGTCACAGGGAGAGAGTCTCCTAAAAAACAGGAGTGCAAGCTCCTAGTTTTATTTTTTAAGACTTTGTCCTGAAAACAAATGCAGGATTACTTCTGCTACTTCTTTTAGTCCAAACAGTTACAGAGACTGCTCAGACTTAAACATAAGGGACATGAGACTCGCCTTTTGATGGGAGGAGAATTGAAGCATTTGCTGCCATATCTATTCTGTCATAATGAATTTGGTTGCTTGACAGTCAAAATGTCAAGTGTCCACTAAAATAAGATAATTTTCTGCTTTTGGTCAGAAATGAAGAAAATGTGTTGATTTTTCTTTATCTTAACACCTTGTAAACTTTATCTCAAAGAGGCCAAATATCAAGAATAAGGACTGTCAATGGGAATCTGACAAAATTTGGAGTAAGAAGATTTTATTTATATTATTGGAATCATTAGGAATTAAATAAATATTCTTAGTCTGATTACACTTAGTTAAATATCTTATTTCTGTCTTAGCTTTGCCACTGCTTGACAGTAGAAAATTTTTAGAAGTTATCTTGATCATCGGCTTTCTATCTAAAACTAGTTCTATTATTTACCCTATCTACTCAATGATGTTATAACACTATCTGGGAAGAAAATGTGATAAAAGATGCAAAAGCCCTTTGAAAATTAAAAGAATACCAACTCATATTATTCTAGCCTATGAGTAATATTTTTATTGTGTATACAGTTTAACTTTATAAAAGTACACTACAGTTTCTGAAATATTTTGACAAATCATATTGCATTTTTTTCTTTGAGACTGTTACCTTCTCAAGGGAAGTCATTTAGAGGTTGAATGAAGTAAATTATTTTCATTGTACTTGCACATGATCCTGATATTTCCCATACACACACAAAAAAATGATCTAAAAACTCAAGAAATGTCTTACTTTGGTATGGTCATAACAGACCAAAGCTCCATCTTCAAAGTGCCAACTTCTTCAATTTCCAACACAACAGATAAACAACAATAAAACTAGGCAAAAATTCCTTCCTCAATTTGAAAACTGCAAAGAGTATCATGCCTGCTCCAGTAAGTTTCAGAGCAACCATTCTTTCTGTGAAAGCACAGGGTTTGTGAAGACATGTTTGAAGAGAGGACACTTGAATAAAGGTTTGCCGTGGGTTTTGCAGAGGGGAGGTGTGGAGGAAGACTTTCCAGTCACTGAGGAAACGGTCAATACTTAATAATTGATTTTATTGAAGGGATATCACATTATAACATTAATTAGGTTTAAGGTGTGCACTATAGTTGAAAGCATATGCAGTTAGCATCTTCCCAGGTCATGATCAAGTCTTTAATGAGTGAAAGCAGAAAGTCATAGAAGAGACACCATGAAGGAAAAGGACTGCTTTAAAAAAGCCACGAGTGCCTCTTGCAGAAATAGATTTATTACAAGAAATTAGAGACTATAGAATATCTTATATTTTCAAATGGGAATTTTATCTATTAAAATCTGGAACACAGACATAAGAAGAGAAAATGTGGGATTAGGATATATGTTTGAAAATGTAAAAAATAATTGATATTTCAAAAATTGTAATGTAAGAGGCAAATCGATTATATACACTGCATTGAACTGAATTAAAGAATTGGAATGAACAGTTTGAGATATTCACCCAATATTCAGAGCAAAAGTATAAATCTATGTAAGTGACTAACATGCTGTCAAGGTGTTTTAATCTGGATATAGCAGGAATCCCCTAAGACTGCTGAAACTAATAGGAGGCAACTTTCCTGAGCTGAAGAAAGTTTTTTATCTGCCATCTCAAGGGCTGACTGATGGATAAGATTTGTATAAAAAAGAACCCAAGACCTTATCCTTGTAATATTTTTTAAGCATAATGAAAGTCAAACTTAAAAGTTTTAGATGATTGAATTGAGCAAGCCTATACCTAGGGCAAGGATAAGAATATAAATGAAGTTTCTCACATCACATGCTCAAATAGTAGTGAAATAATCAGAATTAGCTAGTAAAATATTAGACTCGAATTTCAAAAATAATTATGGGAAAAGAAGATGCTTTAATATCAACAAGAAATATAATATTAACAAAAATGCATGATCTATACTTATGGAAGTCACCATTGCCTGATGGGTAACTGTATACTGAATATCTAATCTTACTGACTAGTATGTCAATAGATAGTTCTTGTTTACTCAAGAACAAAATTTTAGATATATTTTTAGCATTCTATTTAACCACTGGGAGAATTAAGATAATTTTATATATGTACATTTTATACATTATACAATTTAAATTTTAGAAATTTATGTTCATTTACTTTGATATCAACTATCTTGTTACATTATCTTAGTTTTTTTCATTCTTTTTTCCATGAATACCCAGCCCAATGGTAGTTCATGAGATGCTCTTGCTCCCTTTCAGTCAGTGTGTACTCTTTTATTTCTTTCTCTGTAAACAGCCAGAGAAAACTATTCTTTTTGATAGGATCACAAGATTAGCTCATTCTGCCCCATACAATCTCCCTTCGCAATATAACACATTCATGAGAGTGATATCTCATTGAATGCAGAGGTCACACCTACACTCCATGGAAGAGGATTTTGCCAAGGTGACAGTCATTGGCAATTACCTTGGAATTCTGCCTACCACATCCCTTCTCAGCTCATATATGTTGAGCACAGCAATATCTCTAATTATAAATAGTGATTCATGGAAACAAAGTATTAGGGCGCCTATAGTGTGTTACACATAATTCTTAGGGTCAACTAAGCTAGGATTACTAAGAACAAATAATTTGCTCCTTTCATTTGGAAATCCATTCCCAGAGGAAATTTTCGCTTATTTGTTGTGAGACAATTCTCCATGTGTCTTGCATTTCGGTGCATCTTGCAAGCAAAGATGCCTGCTTCTCTTTAATCTAGACTTAAAGGATTTTTGTAGAGCAAGTAATCCTTGAAGAGGGAGATGTGTCTCTCTCTAGAAAAGGGCATGTTTGCTTATTCAAGGGTAATCTCTTCCCAAGCAAAAGACAGACATGCTTACTGACGATTATAAAAGATTCAGATTCCCCAAGTCAAGATTCATCTTCAGGAACACAGTTCTCTGCACATGCAACGTCTACCTGGGTCCTTCTGCTTCATCCCTCATAGAACATGCTGACAAAGGAAAACTAATTAAGCATTCTAACTACTGCTATTGCTATGAGTAATAAACTATCCTTTACCTCTGATCCCAGAGTATCATGTCTTCTGCTAGCATTCATAAAATTGTAGCAAGCTAACATATTAACTTGCAAATGGAGTAAAATCTTAGATCTTTTACAATTCTTGATAGTATTAAGTGTTTTGAAAAAAGAATATAAGAATTGACCAGTGGGGGAAAGTGTATTCAGGAAGAAAATATTACTGCATTTATTTATAAAGAATGATATATACATATTTTCTCACCCTAGGGTCTAAGAATTCTAGCAGAATGCAATTACAATACCTATATTGCTAAAAATGAGTGATTTAGGTATGATCTGTGATAAAGTGCTATGCATTTGTAAAAAATATGGACATAATTTAGAGTTGCAACATTTGTAAGATTATAAATTAATTATATCAAGAGATTAAAGAAACATTCATTCCAAAATTATTTTATAAAAATATAGATAATATGATCTATATTATAGTAACAAAGAACAGAAAAATGAACTATTGTTGATAATATACATATAAGATTCATATGAATTTCCTCCTTACTAGCCCAAATCAGATCATTTAGACTTAAATCATGTTGTGAACTACCATTTGGGATGATGGGGCAAGCAACACAAGACAGCTCCTACCTGACAGCCATCAAGGAGCAGGGACTTCATTTCAGTCTCTAGCTGGAAGGAACTGAATTCTGCAGTAATGACAAGACTGGAGGAAGATCATAAGTTACTCATGTTGCTTGGCTGATGCTTGGATTTCAGCCTGGTGAGACAACTGATCAGAAGAGTCAATTGTATACGACCTGAACTTCTGCCCTATAGAACCAGTGAATGGAAATTGTTTTAAGTCATTAAGTTTGTGGCAATTTGTAATACAGCAATAAAAAAACCAAAACTAGAAAACCTAATGCAAGGGATAAGCAAGGCAGAGTCTCTTGTTCGTGCATATTCATTGTAATTTCCTGATGCTTCACTGTATATTTCATCTTATAACTTAAACATTCTCATCAGTTGTTATGCTATGTTACTGTAGTCTTCTTTGTAAAATCAATCCTTAACTTATCCTAAGTTGCACATTCTTGACCAATTCAAAACGAAGCCCCCAATTACTGGGCTTCTGCTATGTCTAAACTTTTAAATTATGCTTTTGGTATAAGATCTCATTTCAACTTCACAATCTTAAAAGGATAATGTCCCAGTATTTAAGAAAAACAAGCTGAAAATTTCAGGGTAAGTACCTTAATCAGAATAAAACAGCCTAAGGAGTTGTAGAGTTGTGATTCTATCTTTGTTATGTTTGACTTCAAAGCATATTAAGAGGTTAAGTGAAAAAAACCTTATGTTCTGTATGTTATTTAAAAATCACTATGGTATGCATTACTTACAATCACCAATATCTAGTACAGCTCAACTTTAAAGTATAAGGGAAACTGCATTTCCTGCCCTCTTGTTGTTAAGTGTTTTCATGTAACTAGTATTGAACAACGAGATATGGAAGTGACAAACCACTTCTGGGCCAAAACACTTACTTGCCAGGACTTGACTGCAATCCTTCCTTTCTTGCCAGAACAACCTGGCAACCAAGAGTTAAGATCGAGCCCCCATTAGTCTTGGTCCCTGAGTGACTCTGATGAGCAGAGTTTTTCATATTGGACATGTCAAGAGATAAACAGTTGTTGTTTTAAACTGCTGAGATTTTGGAATTGTGTTGTTAATGCCACACAGCCTCATCACCTGGTGTTTCCTGACTAGAGTGATTACTTGAATCAAAGTTATAACCAACAGTGTCTGCAATTCTTACTGATGAATTTATGTTGATTTTAGGTACAAATACCCATTTGTACTCTATAATTTAACTGTAGCAATCTGCTTGGTCTCCAAATGCTGATGTTTTCCCAGACCTCAGTAAATTTAAACCTATATTTCCCTCTGCTTCAAGTAGGAAAGAGTTTATCAGAGAGTTAATCAATCATCAAAGACAGTTTACGATGGCTACAGATTTAGGCCGGTCTATATTTGCATCTGGAAACTTTTACTTATTCTCTGTACTTCTTTGGGCAATCACTTAACCACAGTTTTGCTCTCCCTTCTCGTTTGTCAAATGGTAAGATGATACCTTGTAAACCTATTATGGGGCTGTTACGAATGTTAAGTGAAAAAAGTGAAATATTTACCATGGCATTGTGTGGCCATTATTATTATTATTATTACTAAAAATTTGTCATATTCATTTCTTCCAGGAAGTCTTCCTGCTCCAGTCATATTTGATTAGGTGTAATAGACTATCAACACATTTATAAACTATATCAAATATGTGTCTGTCTCTTCTCTGCTATCAGAATTTGAAAAATATTGATTAGGAGTAAAACAATTGTATTCCTGACACCTAGTACTCAATACATGTTTTCTGACTGAATAAGGAACTTGTGAGTCAATAGATGTGGGCTTATGTTAGTAATTACTACGGAAATAATTATGAAACTCAAGTAAAATTAATCTTATAAATAATCACATAATCACATAAATTAATCTCATTACAGAAATGTTCATTTAACTAACTTGATGGATTGAGGCTTCATTTTTCTACAGTTATGTTAAATGGGATGTAATTTAAAAAAAATTGACATCATTTTTGATTTCTGAAATCGCCGAAAGCACAAAATTTACATTGCAAAAAGTCTGAAATATAGCTGATCGTTCTGGTGCTAGCAGTCTGGACTGTATTAGAGAGGTACTCTACCCACAACACTTAATGCGAAATGTTACTGCTTGTGCATATCTGCAATTGTTGCAA
The DNA here is from genome assembly GCA_004363575.1 of Solenodon paradoxus. Classification (NCBI taxonomy): domain Eukaryota; kingdom Metazoa; phylum Chordata; class Mammalia; order Eulipotyphla; family Solenodontidae; genus Solenodon; species Solenodon paradoxus. The sequence continues at coordinate 937,200 of RJWH01000313.1, forward strand.
ATCAGAAAAAAAGTTTAAATGCATTGCCTTTATATAAAAATGACTATTTTTACTCATGTACAGTTTGCAACCATGAATTGATATAGACATTTGGTAAAACTGACCCCTTTGGCTTAGTGAGAAGAAAAGTCTCATATTTTTTGGTTTTGTTAAGTTCGCAATTTCTCAAAAGAAAAGCATCTGTGAATATTTTTGTTGGATATTTGTTGTGTTGATGTCTGTTGGTAGCTCTTTCTAAATCTTTGTTGGTGTTTCTATCTCTTAGAGTAAACACACTTGTAGGCAATAATGCCTATCCCCTAAAGCTAATTTGTCCATAAATAATTTTCCTAGTTAAAGCTTTTTTTTAATATGGAAAATGAATTCACCCTGTTATTAAAACTTTATCATGTTCAAGTTTGGAGACTTTTTTTTATTACTGATATTTAGAATTCAACTCCACTGTTGTGGAACTATCTTTCCTCTTTTCTGATTCCTGTATGTAATAGACATGATCTCCAAGAGGGAGAGACCCTTTTGTGACCAGGGGCTGCTGCTAACAGAATGGGAAGCTCATTTACTCATGCCTGAGCAAACTCAAGTTCTTAGTGAAGGTAATTAGGTTTTACTTTTCAGTTTGGAAAGATATGATGGTAGTGAATAAATTGAGAGAGGAGAGGAATAAAAAGAGATTCATATCACTATGTAACTTGTATAGACCAAGAGGTGATAAGGATATGGCTCCTGAGAAATTTGAATACTTAAGAAACAAAATGCATTTTAATTACTGGCATCTTTAGGTTAACATCTAATGAGAATATCTCAAACTGGGCAGCATGCTCTGCATTTCAAAGCAACACAATGCCCAAGGATTAATGCTAAACATCTATTGCTTGTTCTCTGTGACTGTCTTCCCACTTGAACTTATATGTCCTTTGAGTTTTCCTTCAGTCCCGTGAATAGGAACTCAGTCAAGAATAAGCTCAGGGGATGCCACCATTTCCAGGTACATACATGGGAAGGAAGCATGTCCTCATCTTATTGTAGGCAGGGAAGGATGCTCACTGGCCTCTTTGGCTGCCTTTTCTGGGGTAAACAGAAAAGATTTATCTATGAAAAAAGGTTAACTCATATTTCCCTTGTGTTCTGTCTGTGACTGGTTTCTGCCACAGTTCACTGTGGTTGCATTTCCTTTCTTCATTGCTTAGCTTTGGTTTGGTTGTATACGCCCCAAGATCTTTTAAAATATTTTGGTGAATCTAATTAATTTTGCCCCTTTTTAAAATATTTCTTTGACTAAACATTCAAAAGTGCTAGTATTCTTGCAACAGAAAGTCATTACGAATTCAACAAGGTGAGGATCCCTGCATTTGTGCAAGTGGTGGGGAGAGGGTGCTCCTAAGTCTCCAGAGACATGAAGCAGGATCATGAGAAAAGCTCAGGGACTAGGCTTCAGAGCTGCTCTCCTGGACCCTTGGGTTCCTTGCACATGTATGGGCAGTGCATGCTAGATGTCTTCTGGGCAAAAGCACCATGACTCTGAGGAATAATATTTTAGGTAAATGTAGAGTTGGGGCATGATGATAGTACTGAGATCTTCCTTGGAATTTCTCCTTCCTCTAACCTGATGTTAATGACACACATTCCAAAATTTGACAATCGAATGCAAAGTGGACATTGGCAATGGTCAATAAAATTTCAGCTGCTACTGTAGACCTTGCCTAATAAACCACATTTTTAAAAGATAATTTATCTTAAATTTTACAGCATTTGTATATGTGTATTTTTCTTTCTAAGATATCTAAACAGCTAGAAGATTTGTGAGCAAATATTTCAACCTATCAACAAAGATCACTCTTTTCCTCCCTTTTTGTGGTAAGTATGTAGTGGACACACCACTGTACATCTATGACTTGTGCACTCTGTTGGAATTTATGTGCAACATATAAAAAAGTGCCAGGAAAATCAATTTTCCTCTTCCAAATGTTTTCTCAGTTAAGTGCCACAAAAGTGTTTTCCTAATTCTCATGTCTAGCAGCTGTATTACAACGCAGATACATAAAGAAAAATATTATGATGTCTTAAAAAATTAGCATTCATAATTTTTTATTTCTCCAACAATAATTCTAGCTGGGATTGATCAAATGGTAAGGTGAGAATAATCATTTTTTAGCCCTTGTTTTTATTCATAAACCTCATGGTTCCTTTTAACCTCAGTCTTAATTTCCCTGATTTTCTTTCTCCTGTATCTTCTAGTTCACTCCTTTCTATTGAGTTTGTTATTTTCTATTTTCTAATTTTCCTCTTCCCTGTCCTTTCTTGTTAGTTTTCTCTCTCCTTTGTTATAGCGTAGAAGAAAAAATAATGTCCACCAGAGGGCAGTCTGAACACACACACA
>RJWH01000314.1:0-52661 GCA_004363575.1 Solenodon paradoxus
GTGCTTGATACCTGATTCTTGACCTGAAGAGTCTCTCTTTGACTTTTAGGTATAAAGGAGGAGTGAACTTCTTAGGTTTGCTTAAAATACACACACACACACACACACACACACACACACACACACACACACACACACACAAAGGGATTCTTTTTAAAACAATTTCTAAACTTAAGCAGAAAGATTGTTATTTGCACTATTCAGTGAGAATTTGGTTCTTTGGTCCTGCTGTTTACATAGCCATTCTCTCAAGTCCACTATAAACATTGTTTGAGGGCAATGCATTTTTGTACCTCTATTGACTTTGGCAGATTCAAAGGACACTCTGGATTTAGTCATTAAGAGACGATTTCATAATTTTAGCACTGAGTTTAAAACCCTGACAGTGACATGATGGATTCTGGCCAGAAGCAGGGGCACTTGTCCAATGGTTATTTTTAAAAACTACTTTTTCTGAATAAAGAAGAGTCTAAACTTGTCATACATACTATTCAAAAAGTAGAGATGGATTAATAAGTACATAATTTCACCCTCTATAGATCACCACTGTTAACTGCGGTGTTTGTTGTTTCGGCTCTTTCGTAGTAATATCCCAGTGTATTGTTCTTTTACCTACAGTGATAGCACTGTATAGACTGTTCCATAGTTAACTTTTTCATTTGGTAATGTATCACAGACACTTTTGGGGGGGAGTGACTACACATTTGTCCAATCTTTTAAACTCTTCTGTGGCATTCATAGCGTGGCTGGATCATAATTTATTTACTCTTCTCCTACTGATGAGTATCGAAATGTCCTTTTTATTCTTATGAATAATATTTCTAAGAACATCTTGGTCCACAAATGTTTTTAAGAGCTAATTAGAGTTTTTCTTCAGGATAAATTACTAAACTTAGAATTAACATGTTAATAGTTATAATCAAACTTAAAGATTGATATGTATTAGAAAGTTGCTTTAAAATTGTTTACTTCATTTCAGTGTTGCCACTAAAATATAAAAGTGCTGTTTCTGCACTCTTCAACATGGGAATTAATTATTTCATTTAAGTGTAAGCTATCCCTTTACTCTTGGCTAGGAATTCAGATAAAACTATCTAACTGTTCTAATTTGTTATTATTTGGGTGAATAATAATATAGGGTGTGCCCCGGTAGACTGGTGGTTTAGTCCACCTTGAAGTAGTCGACATATATTCCAAGGTCCCTGGTTTAAGATCCAGGGCTGGAGGAAACAAACAAGATGAACAACTAAATAAAATAAATGTTTCTACATTCCTCCTCTTTCTTCTTCTCTCTTCCTGCCTATCTGCCTGTTCCCCATCATTCCTACCTGCACCTTTCCCTAAAAAAAAGTGTTTATATATATATATATATATATATATATAAATATATATGTAGAGATAGATAAATGGAATGTTTTAATGTAGATACATGTATTCTTTCTTTTCATTATTCTCTAGTCATATCCTTTTCCTATTTACTATCGGATTTGTCATCTTGTCCTTGTTACATCATACTTACTCTTTATGCTTATAATAGAAGCTGGAAATAATTTTCTAGGTGTTTTATTTTATTTTCAACTCTATATATTATGTGCTCTATCATACAGAAATTTTATACTTTTTGACAGAATCAATTTTGTCCTTTATAATTCTTACCTTTGTGTTCTGATAAAAAGATGTCCTCTATTCTAAGATTATCAGCATATTCTCCCATATTTATGTCTAACAATGTTCTGCTTTAAAAAGTATTAAAATCTTTAATAAATAATTGTTTTATCTTGTGATCTAATACAAGACAAGAATCTAAATTATTCTTTCTCTACAAATTTTGAATGGGTTCCATGTTATTTAATGAGTCAACTTTATTTTTCTTAGGAAATTTGGATGCTGTGCTTAAGTCAGTTAGCACTCATATATGCATGTATCTGCTTCTGCTTTCTCTGTGCATTAATTTATCCATACCCACCCCATGTTGTGTTTGTTACAATTCTTTTAAAATATATTTGAATCTGGTAGTACACATTCCTCTTTCACTGTATTTCATTTTCAAAATGGTATCAGCTATCCTAAGCATTTTCTCTTACTGACTGATTTCATAGAATTTATTTTGAATTGTCATTTTTTCCCAGGAATTTCTGTCTTCTCTTCTGGAGCATGTTGTGAGCACCAAGTGCTCTCCCCACCATGTATATATGAAGAAAGCAGACAAAGATAATGTGGGCTAAGTATGTGGATTTTAAGAAAGATATCATCAGTGAAAAAAATGACATCATTCAAAAAGTAATAGTCATCTGGGAAACTGGAAAAGGGGATGATGGAGGGAAATAAGTATAATGCGTGCATAAGGCATGAATGAGTAGAGAATGGAAGTGAGTATAGGAAGTGAGTATGTGGAGGAAAGTGAGGAAAGAAAGAAACCAAGGAGGACTAACTGGAGGGCAGGATGAACACTGAACTCTGACTGGCTGAGCAGAAGGGGCTGGCTGGGCCCAAGTGGAATCTACAGTCGCCTTCATGCTGGGTGGAGCTGCTGAGAGCTGAGCAATGGCCAAATGGCTCCATCTTCCACACAGGAATTTTTTGAAATGTGTGTTAAGGACTAGGCACACCCAGTGGACGGTAGAATACTACTCTATGGAAATCATTGTTGTAGCCTCCCAGTAGCAGCCATATCATGATGCTGTACTCTCTGGTGTTTGTAACCTCAGTAGCTGACTTGTGTGTGATTATGTAATGGTAGGAGGCAGGGTGAGCAGTGCAGGGCAGTCCTGGGTCCCATGCTGGGTCTCAGGGCAGTACAACTCCAGGGGCTGCCATTTTCACTTTAGTCAGTGGGAATGGTTCCCTCAGGGACAAAACCTAGAACACCATGAGAACAAGTCCTTCCTGAGTGGCGCGATGTGGCAATCCTGATTCCCGCCAGGGTCACATCTAAAGAGAATTCCCTCTCATGCCTGGAGTGTTGGCTGTGGAAGGGACCCGCGGTTAAACACAGAAACAACCCTTCACTGGAGGAATTCCCTTGGCGGCTTCATCACAGCTGTGTTGTCCAAACCTTTGGGACAAGGCTGAAAACATTAAGAAAAGCATGGATCTGGCTGGTACTCACAGGCATGCACCCCATAAACTGTGTCAGCACTCCATAAACCTGCCACTTTTAATGACGAATGCATGTCCCTATTCATCATCATCATTTATTTTACCACAAAGTCTCCCAGAATGTTGTTTCCAGAATTCCTTTTATCTTATCCATTAAACCAGTCTTGCAGAGATATTGAGGTCAATAGTCCTGGATCTGACTCATCTCTCCTCTGGCCTCAGCTGAGCAATAATCTAATCACGACAAAAGCTATTGACTGTTGTTAAAAACAGCCCAAGACTTCCTGACCAGGCTGGCATATGCAGAAAGCTGGACATATCAGCTGTCCCATAATGGGTTATGAATGTTCACCCTGGAACAGGGACACTTTAAAATATCTTCTTTGGTGACAATTAGTATGTGAGGGTGCCTGAAAGTTAGAGAGTACAGAAAAAAGATGCACACCCTGAGGACTAAGGGACACAGGACTATAGATGAACATAAACGTGATATGGCGCTCAGGAAACGGTGTTACAAGGGCTAAGTTTGGGGGTGAAGCTGCCAGCTGCAAAATCAACACAAGACAAAGAACATACTCAAGTCAATAAAAGAGACCCACTTTCCCTCTAAGGAAAAAGAACCTAGGAAGAACGATGGACGGGATTGTCAGTGTGGAGAAAAAGAACACAAGAATGAGCCCCTGCTGAGTGGGAAGTCATCTCCCTGAGCAAACAGGCTTTTCATCACATTGAAAGAATTTTGACAGGAAGTTCTAGGAAGAACTCAGTAGGGGTGTTGATGCTCACAGGAATCCAGCAAGCTGGCTCTCAGGTGAAGTATTTGCACTGAGGTATCCAGACCCATACTGAGGGAAAAATAGCTTTCAAGTGTGAGGCAGGGATATAGCACTATCAGCCTTTTTGAAGAATTCAAGGAGGATGGCAGTGGTGTGGAAGATTGGAAGTCAATTCTGCCTTGATTTCCAAAAGAGAATTCTGACAAATAGAGAAAACCAAGATTGCCCAGGGCCTGCCTAATTGTGGAATAAATTCTAACATAGTGTGTGAGCAGTAGAAAAAGTCTTATTTATTAGAAAACTACAAGGGATTCACAATAACAACTAACTTCATGAAACCAACCCTACTTGTCTCCCTTTCTTCTTCCCTCCTTTTCTCTTCTTTCTTTTAAGTTAGAAGTTGGGCAGTTAATAAAATTCTGGAGATAAAATATGCCTGTTTTCCTTAGAGGCATTAAATAGTTTTCATATCTTTGTGAATAAGATGGAAAGTTTTGGGTCACAAGACCTTTATCTGGCTCCTGACATCAGTTCATGGCTCACTCTCTGACTCCTTGTGTGTTGTTGCCCTCCTTTTTTTCTTCTTCTTCTTCTTCCTCCTCTTCCTCTTCCCCTCCCCGCTCCTCCCCCTCTCCCCCTCCTCCCCCCTCCCCTCCCCCTCCTCCTCTTCCTCCTCCTCCTCCTTCTTCTTCCAAGCTTGCTTCTGCCTCGTGAGCTTTGTATTTGCTGAATGCCTTTGCACCCGACGTGAGAGTCTCTTTCATCATTCAAGCCTCAACCTTAAGAATCACCTCCTCAAAGAATTTTACTGGCTAAAATTCTTAATTATTATCATGATTACTATCTGATCCTCAATAGAATATAAACTATGTCTAAAACATTGCTTAGTTCATCATAGGTACTTGATATTTATTGATGAACGAGTCACTGGTATATAGAAGAATGCTGTACTTCGCAATCATTTCTAGGTTTAAACTTCTACCCCATCTTGGTTGACACATCAGCCCAGTACCCCCACACTAATTTAAAACCCTGACTTTTGAGGCTTCTGCTCTCTTTCATCCATCATCTAGTCACCCTCCTTCCCACCTTATGGAAACATTTACAAAGACTTTATCTGCTTCATAATTTTCTTCTTGCCCACAAGGACTAACATAACCCTGGGGGACTCCATTGTCTGCATGGTTGAAATGGCTAGCTTTTTAGCACATAGTTCTAACCAGTGGCTGCATATTCGACGTCACTTAGGAAGTTCTACAGCAATAATAGTGTAGAGGTCCTAAAATAATATACCTGGGGGAGTCAAATCCATAGAGACAGGAAGCAGAATGGTGGAAGCCAGGTACGGGGGAGAGGACATGAGAGTTAGTGTTTAATGGCTGACAAGTTTCAGAGAAGACGAAAGAGTGCTGGAGATGGGTGGCAGTGATGGCATGAAGGTCCTTTATGCCACTGAACTGTGCCATTGAAATGGAAAATGTCCTGTTATATATAGTTTACAGTCAAAAAACAAAATAAAAAACACCAGTGCCTAGATCCATCAGCATTTTGGGGGCTAGGACTTGTCTTTTTGTAAAACACCCCAGCTGATGTAGCCAGCCTTCACAACTTGTGCTCCCAACTTGTTCTCCACCTTCCTGACTCATGCCTCCTCTCTGCTCAGCGGCCACCTCCCGCGAACACACCCCAGACTAATCTGGGCTGGGAGGCATTACATTCGGCTTTGTCCTGTGGTAACACGTTTCCGTCTTTCTGTGGCTCCTCTTATACTCTCTGTTATTAAGTTGTTATTAAGCTGCTATTAAGTTCACTCATTTGTTTAATAAGCATTTACTGAGCACCAGCCACTGGCATGCACTGTGTTGAAAATGTGAGCACAAAGCAAAAACTACCATTCTATAGAACTCACTCCCTTAATATCTCTGGCCTTCTTTTTTAAACCTGATTCCATTTTATTGCTGTGGGCCTGGTATCAGTGCTCACTCCTGATTATTCTATGACAACTTCCTCATTGTCCTCCTGACCCCCAAGTTCCCCTCTTCCACCAAACCCATTACTATTTAAAGCACAAAGCTCCTCAGGTCAATCCCTTTACACTTAAAAAAATTATATTTAAGATCCAGCTTCTAATTTCCTCCCTTCCCCCGCTTTCTTTCTTAAACTGAGGAGACAATTCTAAAGGAATTTCTAGGGTTTTTTTTTTTATTGTGGTAAATATACATAATATAAATTTTACCATCTTAACTATTTTAACATATACAGTTCAATGACATTAAATAAATGTATGTTATTGTGCTACTGTCATCACCACTCGGCTCCAGAACTTTTCATCTTCCCGAGCTGAACTCCCCACTAGTCCCTGGTTCCCACAGCCACTGTCCGTCTCTATTAACTTGACTACTCTAGGTCCCTCTGTCAGTGATTCATACAATAGCTATTCTGTTTTCTCCGGCTTCTTTCACCTAACCTAAAGTCCTCAGTTCACTCATTTCGTAGCATGTCTCAGAATTCCTTCCTTTTTCAGAATGAACAAAATTCTATTGAGCGTTCATCTGCGCATGGGTACTGGACTTGCTTCCGCTTTTTTATGATGATGAATAAAGCTGCAATAAACACGGGTGTGCACACATCTGTTTGACTTCTTGCTTTCTGTACTTTTGGGTTTATACCCTGAAGTGGCCTTTGTTGACCATAGGATAATTTTATATTTAATTTTCGGGGAATTCTATAGCATTTTTTCCTGCCTCATTTTACATTGCCATCAGCAAGGTACGAGTGTTCCAATTTCTCCACATCCTTGCCAACACTTGTTATTTACTGTTTTGTTTTCTTATTTTTTAATTTTTATAACAGCTATCATAATGAATGTGATTAGAAGGTTTTAAAGACCTAGTTGGAAAAAAAAGGGTATAGGCCTATTCTGTGTACTTGTATAGCTTTCTCCAGAAGGGCTCAGTAATCCAGGTGTAGAAGCAGAAGACATACTTTGTATTGTAGAACCTTTGGCTTAATCAGTAGATAATATAGAATCATAAGAAGTAGCCATTGTGGAAAAGACTAAGATTTTTTAGCAACTTCTGGATAAGAGAATCACTCATTTTTTAGAGAATTGGCTTGAGAAAACAATAGTAGTAGTGCCCAGTAACTTCATTTACATGTGATTTATTATGGTGTTACATGAATTTATGGTTAAATTCATCCTGGGAACAATATAATAGCATATTGACTGTATTGCTGGGTCAATCGCTTATGGGAGCTCAGTTATTTTCAATCTTTTTTCTGTTGTTTTCAAGAACATCTGCTCAAAACGCCCTTTGCAGTAAAGAAGTGCTAAACCTGATAGCACAAATGGGCGTTGTTGCTGCTTCTCATGGGTAGAGAAGGAGCTGACCTCTTCCAGAGACTCTGGGGACCCCATTCCTACCCTTCGGAAGCTACTGCTCTCCCCAGCTGTGAAGGGGTTGAGGTAGAGTGATGTGACTGATAAAAATTCCAAAGGGCCCTTGGGCTGCATCTGGTATAACAACTGGGTCAGGGAGGAGAAGAATCGAGGTGTTAATTTCGAACAAAAATAATCATTATTCTAACAACAAACAAAGTTTGTTCAGAAATAAAGCAACAGAAGAGAGGGCGCATTGGAGAGTGCACTCTTGGAGACACCCATTGTACTTTCTGATTACAAAGCTATCAACTCTGCCTCTCCACCCCACCACCCCATCCCTGCTGTATTCTGCTGGAGGAGAAAATGGTATCATTTCTCCTGAGAGATGCAAGATTATGTTGGGTCCTGTAACTTGCTGATTTACAGGTACGTGGGCACTCTCTAGCATCCTGACATTATTTAACTACAGCTCTAAATATTAATGCTCACAGTGGAGACCTCTCTGTGCCGATGACATTACATATGCACTCTTGGGTTCTGTTCTAGAAAAGACTGTTTCAGTGAGAATTTGCAAAATGAAATGTTCCCAAAGGGGAACAAGTAGAAATGTAAAGAATCTGTAAGTCCTGCCTTAGAACAGTTGCTGGGATAAGTGGTATTTGTCTTACAGAGAACAATGTGATGGGATGGAGAGGGTGGGAATGAGCTGCTGGGAATGCTCAGCCCTGTAGGTTGTTCACAAAAAAGGACTCATGATGTGCTGCTCCAGAAGATAATATTGGAACGAAGGACTGAAAGTTATACAAGTTTTGACTCTGTTTAAGGCAGAGCCTACTAGAGTTAAGAGCAAGAAGAAAAGTTGATGCAAGTGCTTTCTGTGCCTGGAACTATTGAAGAGGAGACACTCTCTGACCCTGGGGCAGTAAAGAGATAGAGATTTCAACATTCTCTAGATAGGAGATCTTGTGACAGTCATAACCCCCCATATGCAGGGGGACATGACTAGACAGCAGCCCCCTTAACTACTGCTGCTGAGGAAGCAGCTGTATTCTGTCATGTACAGCTTCTATGTAACTTAGGGAACTCATTTTCTTCCTTTATTTCAAACAAAATGTGACCTGACTCCTAAAAGGGATTCACAACAGTTTATTCACGCAGCGGAGAGTGTTGAGGCTAGACTCATGCTGGCGCATAAGGAAGCACTGGGTATTAAAAGCACAGCCCTAGTCTTGGAGTGATCAGGAAGGAGGGTTTGCTTGTTGTGATGAGCAAAACCTTCCAAGGACATCATCTGAAAAGACCTCAGACCTAAAGGTTCTGCCTTACCTGGATATCTGGGTATACAGGAAGTAACAAGGGTCCTCCCTGAAGCAGGTGGGTGCTTCGCCTTGGAGAGGGTGTGGATGAGAGCCCTGTGGGCTGCAGAGAGGACCATATCAAATAAGAGTCTTCTGGGAATCCTTGCAGAGTTCTGTTTGGGGAAGAGCCAGGCACTGCAGCATCTCCTGCTGCTTATGGCAGAAACAAGAACACCTAAACTTTTATTAAAAGAGCACATGGTTTGACTGGCTATTTTGCTTTTAAATCTTCAGGACACAGGGGAATATTGACAGGAATTTTGAAGACTAGCTTTGTTCTGTTACCCAGACTTGGAGTTCAGCTTAGCAATCCTCCTTTTACCCCTTATTAATTCTAGGATTTATTAGGCCCAATTCAGGCAGAGGAATGACCTGTGCTACCTGCCTTTTGCTCGCCTTTCTCTACAAAGTTTGCCCTGCAATATTTAAGTGTCTTGTTACGGGGTGATCTGGAGCGGGGCTGTACTAATTACCTGTGAGTCTGCTTAAGTGAGCTGCGACACTTCTATTTTTCTGACTTCTTTCTAGGTACTAAAAAATCACTAATAAAACCATAAAAGGAAATGCGACATGTCAAAGACTTTTTTCTCAAGGAGTGTATGGAGAGAACAAACAAAACCTAGCCAAACAAAACCCTTTGTTGTTCTGAGCTCTTATGAATATTTTGTCACTGCTGATTGTTAATTACTGTCAGATAACACTTTGGGTGATTAATTGACCTTTCTTAGTCCAAACAATAAGGGCCATTTAACTAATGCACCCAGCAGGCTGAGAGTTTAGTTGCAGACTATTTCCATCACTGGTTGACTCTCCACCTTACCCTGCCCGCTCCTCATTTCTAACCACAACTACGGGGAAAATAATTCTGAAAATACCCCCATTTCATTATGGGTCCTCACTGGAAGGCTTCAAATCTATTTGCAAGTACTATTTTTGGAGTCATTAAGACAGATGGTTTATTCTGAAGATGAGTTAATTACTTAGTAAGTGAAAGAAACTAAGGAACAGTGCACTAGCAGGGGACTTTATGCATGCTCTCATTTCTAAAATCTTTCAGGACAACAGTTACCTTTACTTTAAGTTTGGCATAGTGAACTTAAAGTCAGAGCCTGAATGCTTCTAAAATGTCATGGGGAACAGTTTCTGTCTGCAAAATGCTATCCGAGATTAGGAAAAAAAAATTAGAACTGTGCTGATTTGACACTTTAGGGACCCACTATGTAGCTATGAAGACAGATATATACACTTCATTTACTCAAGTTGTCCAGGGTCCAGGGCCCAGGTTCAGGTGGTAATTCCCATCACTGGGCTCCTACCTCAGCCTTCCTCTGAGCTACTGGACCATATATCCAACTACCCCTTGACTGTCCCAAGCCATTGCCCATGAAAAATGCTTCACCTAGAACTCCCTCTGTGTTCCATCAAACCCACTATTTCTTCCAAATTCCTTATTTATATGAATGCTGCCTCTGTCATCTAAAGTCATTTGGGCATCTGAGATCTCCTTCTACTTCAACAGACAATTGATCTTGTCACTCCTCACTTTCTCTCCACTTCCTACCTTATTTTATCCTTTCTTGCCCTCCATTATTTATTGCCTAGATAGTTTGAATTTTTATTGTGATGTCTTTTATTTACATTGTTATAGGACTTGCAGGCTATTGAGCTTGTGACTCTTGGCTGTAGATCTTATTTCTCTAATTGTAAGAGATGAGAGGAGCTGCTGTCAGCTTGACAGGAAAAGGGAAATGACAAAATTCCCAAATCACAGTCCATAACCCTTCACTGAAGGTTGTTACTAGGTCAGGACTGAGACAGTCCTTAGGAAATGCTGCTTAGCTCTTTCTACTTCTTATTCAGCTATGGTGGTGGAAATAACTTTATTTGTTGTCTACACTGACCATTCCATTTTTCTCCTGCCAACCAAATAGCTTGGAGACAGGCATTGGGAAAAGGGGCAAGATCTGATATGTCCTTTTGCTCTTCAGTGTGAGCCGAAATGATATTCCAGAGCCAACCAGAGGTCATTGGGGATCAGCATAGCTTCCTTGGAGCCATGATGAGGAAACATTCAGCGCCAAATAAACAATTATATTCTCAACTTCTACCTTGAAAGGGCAGATGTTATTTTAATGGTGCAGTCCAAAGGGCTTCCATTCCTGCTATAATCTTATTAGAACTTTCTTAAACTTGGAAAAGAATTCATTGCTATCTAATGTATTTGTTGGGCCGGAATGTGTTGCATGTTTAGAGTACTGTTAGGTAATGAGTACACAAATAATGGTAAGACATTTCACACAAACAGCTATACCCATTGATTATGAAATTGAGAAAGTAAATATTTTAGCTAAAATTAGCAAGAAATACACATCTTTCAAGAATCACTGCAAGTAATTCATTTTCATCTCTAGCTCTTTCAAACCAGTGCTTATCAAACTATCTGAAGAGAGCAACCATTAAAAATTTCTTCCAATAAATTTATTGATCTATACTTTGGTATAATATGACAAAAATGAATCCTTAGAAAAAGGATACAAAAATCAAAGTTTTATTATTAGTTTCAGCACTTTTCAAATTGCTTTAAAAGTTTTCAGCATTTCCTCTCTATTTCTGTTCTTATCTGTCACTGACCCATAACACAGGGGAAAAGGATTACATTTTGAGTAGTGCAGATCAATTACTGAGTAAACAAATAACCATAGGCCTTCTCCTTGGTCTTGCCTTCAAGGCAGAGGACTTGCTCTCTTAGAATTGCCCTGAAGGTTCAGTTCTCTCAAAATCTGGAGGGTTTTCCTCTGAGTCTGTAATCTCTGGGGTCCCTCCTCTTCCCATGAGTAGGGAGAGCTTTGAGATATTACTCCAGACCAATTGATTTACAAGTCTCCTTGAAAATGTCTTCATCAGAAGGCAAGTTTATAATATCTTAGAGACGTATCCTTAGGAAAATGGGGCTTAGATAGTGTACTGTCCGGTGCCTATTGCTGCAAATGTTGTCTTTTGTATAGTGAAGACTTTTCAGAATGAAAATCAAATACATGGACGGTGGAAATAGCAATGGCTGGAAGCTATCAGTAGTGGAGACCACAGAGACTAGTTTCATGGGAATGGGACAAAGTTCCAAGTAGTAGCAGATAGGGTTACCAGAAGCAGAGAGAGTGAGGTGCAAGGGAGCATGAAAGGTGTCCCTAAGGACACTTCTGTCTGGGGGTAGTTTTATTAAGAAGGATTTTGCAGTGGTACAATCAAGTCATGGAGTCCTAAAACCAGGCCTTGCCCACTGTCCCAGGATAAACATGGAGTTTAAGATGACAGAAATAATATCCTGATTTGGGGAAGTAAGAACTAGATATATTAATAAGTGACTCTCTTAAAAAAAAAAAGTATTCTTCACTGTCTATCATTTAGTTGAGAAATTACATTTTAATACTCTTGTTTTCAATTTACCCAGCTCATTTTCTTCTTAAGAAATATACTCAAATATTTTCATTTATGTAATTGTATCTTATCTTCACATAATTGTTGCAATATTATTATTTATTTACCTATTTAGTTGACAATTTAAAAATGTATTTGGTATTTCTTTTGTTTACATTGTAATATTCATTTCAGAATATTGAAATAGCACCTCAGTCTATGTTTCACACCACACCCACCACCAGGGTTCTAGTACTCTTTGCAATAACCTTGTTAGCTCCTTTCTTTCTTTTCCCCTCCTAATCCTGTAATAACCACAGTCTTATGTCCTGTGAATTTTGAGATTTTGAAATCATCCTGTACTTTTTTCTTTCTTTCTAGCTTATTTCACTTAGTATAATCACCTCCAGTTCCATCCAGATTGTTGTAAAGGGCATGAGTCCTTTTTTTAATGGTGGCATACAATTCCACTGAGTATATACACCATTACTTCTTTATCCAGTCATCTGTTGGTGGTCATTTAGGTTGTTTCCAGTTCTGGCTATTGTGAACTATGCTGCTATAAACATAGGGGTGCAGATATTTTTTTCCCATTTAGTGTTTTGTATTCTCTGGGTATATACCTAGAAATGGGATTGCTGAATCAAATGGTAGATCCATCTTTATTTTGTTGAGGACTCTCCATCATGCCTTCCAAAGAGGTTGTAATAATTTACATTCCCACCAACCATATAGGAGGATTTCTTTTTCTTCACACCCTCTCTAATAGTTGCTTCTAGTCTTTTGGATATTGGCTATTCTCACCGGTAGAAGGTAATAGCTCAGGCTTTATTTGCATTTCTCTGATGGTGAGTGATATAGGGCATTTTTTATGTGGGTCATTTTCTGTAGGCCATCTGTGTGTCTTCTTTTGAAAGGTGTTTATTCAGTTCTTTTGCTCATTTTTTTGAGTGAGTCAGTTGACAATTCTTTAGAGAGCTTTCTGTCTTGTGGTTGGTAATCTATAAAGTAGGTAGGAACATAGCATTGTCTTCTAAATTTAGGAGACTAAACTTCAAGAAAGAAAATACACTTGGTGTTTTATATACTTTTGAGACTTAAAAACCCATTATGATCTTTGGTAGAGGTTCTAAAGTGAGAACAAGAGACAATATGTGCTCTTGTGTTCAAAAGTGCTTGCTAGCCTCAATATAAGTATAAAATGTTTGCTGCTCATTCAAAATTTTAGCTAGTCATATTGTGAAAAGCGGGCACCTTACCCTTTGTCATAGTGAGAGGTATACAGATTTCGAGTTGAGATACCTCTCCAATCCAGCAGGGAATATTTGGGCAGATCTTCTAAGTAGAAAGACAATTCACTCAGGTGCTTAAAAATATGGTTTATAATTTAAATCTATCAGCAAGAATGAGGAATAAATGAAAGGATGCCTAGTAGGCTGTATCCGCAGAAAGCAAGGCTTAATTGAGGTTCATTCTACAATCCCTTTCAGAATTAAAAGCCTAATTTCGAAAATATATCAGTGAGTTTCCGAAAGGGGCATAGTGCTTCGTAAAAGTCCAAGTATTGAGCAGAATGATGGAAATAAAGCACATTATCCTGTTTTGGGTACAAACAAACTACTGAGTTACCTGACATCTTTATAATTTCACTTAGAGGTCACCAATGATAACTCATTTCCTAGTGCTGGACACCTAAATGGAAGTAGATTACTATTCAAGAGTAGAGTAAATAGCATTAGTAATAAAGCCAAGTATCAATTTTTCATTTCCAACCCTATCACTAAACTTTTTGTGGAAACTGCAAGTGATACATTGTAGGTGTCCTTATGTATCAATAAAATTGATTTGAACAAGTTGAATCAAAACCACAATTAGAGTGCAATTGACAACACTAATATGTGTTAATGATAGGTGAGTTATCTCATTTTGAGAAATAGTAATGATTAGAGTGCACACTTGAATGCTTCTGTTGGCCGTTAAAATGAACATCACTTCTGGCTTTGGCTAAGGTAACACGTGTTTGGGAACAGAAGCTCTTATACATTGAACATTCTATTATTGCTTGAAACTACTCAGTGGGTTGTTTTCTAGCTAAAACAAGGATGAACTGCCACCTCTAATTTGGTTAGCTGCATTTTCTCTATATAATCACTTCTGCCGGCTTTTCACTGGTGAAAGTAAGTCTTGTGACTGCTCTGGATGTCACTCGGGACAGAGACAGGATCTTCCCAAGAGCAGAAGCATCACAGGCTGAATGATCAAATCTAATACTTGTGGATGAGGGATGTATGTTTTTGTTTTTTTTACAGAGGGCAAGAACATATTTTGAATATGATAAAATTCACTATAAATCATGATTCTGTTTTTTTCCAACAATCTTTCTAAATCTCCTCAAGATTTTTCTCAAAGTTAAAGATTCTGCATTCCTTTCATGGTTCCTCTAAGACACAGTTTTAAGTTCCAATTCATTCTCTGCCAGACTCCATGTTGTCTGCATTTGCTGGACTATTCGACTTCATCAGGATGAGGTCTTTGTCTGTTTTGCTTTCCATCAAATCTCCAAGGCATAGCATAGACTTACCACCTAGAAGGCACTCAATAAATATTTATTTAATTAATAAAATATTTCTTTTTTTGGTTGTAATCTGATTAATGCAGGTAGCAGAGGAAATACTGCCACCATATTGCAGTTTGTGTATATCTTTTTCTATAGATTAGAATCATGTGTTTGTTACCACCTGGCCTCATGAATTTGTTCTGACTCCATTGATGACTAAATTTTTTTCTGTAGTTACTGTTTTTAAACTTTCTCACATATTATCATATGATTCTTTTTTTCAATGTGTGCACAGACCTTGACTTTTACCTCTTTCTAGTAACCTTTCATTCCATTTCATCTATTACTCCAGCCTCTGCATATTTTCTGTAATACTACTTTAGTCATCTAGTGTTTTTGGTGCCTTTCTTATATGTATCACATGCAATCATGTAACGGTAAGTTTACTTTCAATGGTTTTGTTCAAGCAAGTGAAAACGTGGGACAGGAAACTTCTCCCAAGAAATGCTTAGGGACACATGTTAATGTCCAGCCTAGCTTCTGTTAATCAATTATTAGAAACCCAGTGTTCATAGACTCACCAGATGTGAGCCCATGGTATTTCAGGAGCCTGACTCCTAGCTCCATCATTACTAGCATGCTACTTAACAATTTAAACCTTGATTTTGTCTTTGGATACGAGGATGGCAGGATTGGAGTGGGAAGATAAGTTGGACTCATTACCATAATGTGTGTGAAATGCTTAGCTCCATGTCTGGTACCTTACAGATGCTAGAAACATGTTTCTTTCCTTTTCTGCTATCTCAGGGATTCTGTTTTCAGTTCTTGGATCTCTTTTCATTGGGTTCAGAATTAGGAAGACAAATTTCCTGAGTCCCTTGATTCAAATATCTCACACTCTTCCCCATACCCAAAATATCTACTCTGGATTTGGGAACATAAATGTAAGTCCCAGTCCCTGAAGTATCCATTATCAGGTAGTCAGGAACCTTGAAAAAATTTCCAAATTTACATAGACATAAAGGCACATATATACAAGAATGTCTTTGGAAATAGCTCTAAATATTTATCTTTGAAACTAACAGAGTTTCCAGAGCTACATATTCAAACTAAATAATGATACTCTTGGGATACATTCTTTTCTTTTCTAAGGATATTTTCCTAGTTAATTGTATTTTGTTCAGGCACATCCAATTTAGTTTGAGTTGGGTAACAGAGGGAAACAGAAAAGGAATTTGTCTCTGAAAATCCACAATCTGGAAAATCCACTTGTGACTAATAAAGAAGCGCTTAGATGAGAAAAGAGAAGACTCTAAGGATTTCCGGATACTTCCCTTCTCTCGATCTTAAATGTCAAGTTCATTTTAACCTTAACTTCTGGCACATTCTTACTAACGAAATATCTACATATGTGCTCAGGCCTGAACCAAAATGATGGATTTATGGTCAGTCATTATTCTTCACTTAGCTGGATGTGGAATTATGACCAAGTTTGAGCGCATCAAGAACCTTGCACTTTACTTTGAGTACTGTTCTATTTGTGCTGGGTATTTAGTCATGAGCCTAGTTAAGGTCTTTTTTTCTCATTGGGCTCAAACTCCACAGCTTGGTCCATAAACTTGGACCCACCCTGGATCCCTATTATAAAGGCTCTTTAAATTGCTTTGATGGATGAATAGCTTGAGACAAAGACTGAAACATTTCTGACCGAAAGTAATGTATAGGAAGAAAGAGTCTGAACCCGGGATCATCCAGAGTAAAAGGTTTAAGTTCAGAGGGAGTCATGTGGAGAAGAAGGAAAATATAACATGACTCCATAAGGGACAGTTAGAGTGAGGAGCAAAGGGCAACAACTCCCAGTCAACTCACCTCATCAATGGGTGTCATTTCCAACTGCCCCCAAGAAGTTCAGCTTCAAATCCATGTTCTTTATCATCCATCTCCTATCATCACCATCATGCCTCGTTTTAGTGGGTTCGGTGGGTTTTCTTTTCTACGTTTTGCAGTTATGCCATCTAATGTAATGTGAAATTATTTTGTAAGTATTTCTGTCCCTCCTGTATCATCTGCTTTTTGGAGACCACTCCAAAAAAGTCTAAGATGATAAATGCTCAAAACTATGACTTTAGTTTATGATAGTTAATGTTCATGAATTGGGACTCTGAGAACTCAAAATACATGAAAAAAGAGACAGAGGTATTCCTGGTTTAGTTTATATTTAAAGAAAGAGAGAGAGTCTGTCAAATAGATAGATAATAGAAGTGGGCTTGCATATCAACCTCATTAGGAAGACATGCTGTTCCCTATATTTCAGAAGCAAAAATTTACTAAAAAAGTTATTTGTATGCTAATTAAAAGACATCATTGTCTATTCATCAGAGTAAGTACACAGGCATCTCTACTTCTACTAATTTGTAAGCTTCTGTCCTTCACTGAGTGTAATGGTTTTTACTTTATAGGGTCTTTCTATTTAAATAGTCCATACTTCAGACTAGGCTATCCTTCATTAGT
The DNA here is from genome assembly GCA_004363575.1 of Solenodon paradoxus. Taxonomy (NCBI): domain Eukaryota; kingdom Metazoa; phylum Chordata; class Mammalia; order Eulipotyphla; family Solenodontidae; genus Solenodon; species Solenodon paradoxus. The sequence continues at coordinate 17,098 of RJWH01000314.1, forward strand.
CCCAAATATTAAATATTTTATCTTGCATTTAAATGTCTTTTGAGAGGTTTATAAACAGATGAGTTTTAAAGATTTCTGGAATGTAGGCTTTCCTTTTAATGGAATGATTTCATTTTGTACAGAAATTATTCCAGAGAATTTAGCTTATATTAAGAAAGCAGCAGTAAAAAGTGAGAAAAATAAAACAGGATGGGAAGTAACTTATGTTGAGGTGCTAAAATAAGCCTGCTAGTGGGTTGGTGAGAAGCTATGTACAGTCTTTTGGTAATTTAAGAATGTACCAGTGAAAAGAAAATAAACTACCAGATGAGAATGAGAAGAACAGTATCCTTAGTTCTGTCAGTTGAAGTGAATCTTAGGGGAAAGTATTTAGTCACATACCTGGCTGTTCCATGAGATATCACATTGCAGACTCCATTTTCATCCTCAGTTGAAGTGAATCTTAGGGGAAAGTATTTAGTCACATACCTGGCTGTTCCATGAGATATCACATTGCAGACTCCATTTTCATCCTGAGTAATGGAGTGCAGACAAGCATTTTGGATAGTGGCAAGGAATCGAGAGGATTATATAAGGTGGTGCTATTGAAAATCTCTGTGCTGAGCAGATGTGTTTCTGTTGTCCAGCTCCCATTTGGGAGATCAGAAAAAAGTAAAGATGACTTCATACTCAAATGGTCAAGTCAGTGCAGAGTGTTGGCTAGGCTGACGGCTGACAGACGTCAAGTCTTTTTCCTTCCTTGCTGGGTGAATAGTGAACCACATGTGATAAAATCAGGTCGAGGTGGCTCTAAAACTAATGTTTCCACAGTGCATAGGGAGGAGTCGCCATTTCAGTTTTTTATTATGTAAAATTTCAAAGGTAGCACACAGTAGTAAAATGAACTCTCAGGTATCAACAGAATTCAACTTCAGTAATTATCATTATTTCTCCTTTTTTGCTTCTTAACTTTTTCGACTCATTCCCATATCCTACTCCATAATTTTAAAGTTTTTTTGAGACAAAATATACACCACCGAAAAGTCTTAATAATTTGACAGATGGATATATTCATATAACTCCTATTATCCTTTAAGTCTGTTCGTTTTCTAAAGGGGCCGAAAGTACACTTGAACTACTTGGCTCTTCTTTCAGTGTCCGAATGGCCAACCCAATGCCAATGGGTAGATTACATGATCTCTTAGTGGATATACTGAAGGGGGAGAGGGATCTATCTATCTATCTCTCTCTCTATCTATACATACATATACATCTATACATCTATACATACACACATATTCTAAAAATATACGAGGAGCAAAGTAGTGAAAAAATGAACACTACAAGTAAAGGAGTTGGACTTGGAATGGTCTGTGATAAAAGATGGATAAGTCATAAGAGAGAGGAGAGTTCATATTTTATTGACTCAATGAGAAAAAGAAGATGCTTTCCACTTTTCAGCTTTTATATGGCAATTAGAAGAATTGCATAACAAAATCTAAGAGATTACCGTGACCCCAGTCTGGTGAAAGCACTAGAATGAAACTTTGCTGATACTTGACACAGAGTCTTCACTGTGGGTCTCCCTTCATCCTATATCCCCAACTACTTTTCCATGGGGACCCTGTTTACTCCCAGGATAGCTTTCTGACCTGGTCTTATTGCCTCTCAAATCTTACAGCATTTGGAGAAGTTAAGACTCTAGTACAGTGCAGGAGACCATATGCCCAATTCTAGGGTGTTTTCTCCCTATGCCCCTTCTCAAAGTTTTCTTCTGCACCAACTCCATTTTAAGGCTGTTGTCATATCCACCAAGCCCCACTCCTCTACACAATGCAGTGTGCTTTGCACTCCCAGAGAGAAGGCATCAATATGCTGCATCATTTCCTAGTGAAGTTCACCACCCTCACTTTTCCTCTGAATCCCACCTACTTTGACCAGGGGGTTTCTTCATCTTAGCTTCTCGATGATCCTGGTGATTGGACCTTAGTGCTGTGGCCTGGAACTATGCTCAGAATTCTATGCCAGATGGCCCCTCATCTTCTAAACTCCAGCTATTTCCCACTTCCATTTTGTTCTTGGATTGGCTGTGTGGCCCTAAAATTAGATTCAGTGACAGCTTCTTGTTGATGATGGGTAAAGGCAATAAAGGTGGGCAAATGGATGTGAATTAGTATAGTAGGCTTTAGGGCATGAGAAGAACATTTTTCTGTTCATAGGATAATTTAATTTTAGAGTTTTTTTTTTTAAAGCATCTGGTTCCATGTCTGTAGGCCTTCCCAAAAGCAACATAGAATAGTAAAACTTTAATATAATGACCCCCTTTTAATGCACTGAATATAAATTATGTCAAGTTCAATGATTCAATATTCCTTTTTTTCCTTGAGCTGGTGCCTTACTTTGTAGCTTGAGGAAAAATGAATTTTAATATATTTGGGGAGCTGTGAAGGGCCAATACTGATTGATTAGGTGTTAGCCATTCTTCATTCTTTTTTAATAAACTCTCACATTTGGTTAAGAACATTATATTTGCCCCATTAGATATAATTTCAGTACCTATGCAACATTTTGGAAGCTAAATTCTACACAACAGGAGAAGTATATTTGGAATAACTTTGGTTTTCTTTAATAAACTTTCATTTATCAACTTAAAATTTAAAAATTACTATTTACCATGTAAACATACATTATATGTGATATATAAGCACTCAAGTGTTCTTAGAAAAATGAGTTTATTTTTGTTTTCTTCCATAAAGTTCTAAGAACTGCTAGGATTTGGTAAATTTATGTTCACTCTAATATGTACTAATGCTTTCTGGTCTGTGGTTTCATTTCTTCTTCTCACCCCTATCTCAGTCTTTGACTTAAAAACCCAACATTTCTTGGTCGGTAACCACAAAAGACCTCTTTTAGCCCCTTGGCCATCTAAACTCTGGCGTGGTTCCTTGTTTTATTATTCTTTACTAGTTTCAGTGAACAGTCCTGGGGTTTTGATTCTTCTTTATCTTCCTTTCTTATAGCCAGTGCTTCAAAAGTACAATCAATCTTTGTTGAACTTAAAATACATTTTTTTTACTACCCAAGTCATAGTTATCATCTTATATTTGTTCCACTTTTTATATGTTTCTCTCAAGGATTGGCTTTCATGGTTCTTAGTCTTCTTCAGCCTTCATGATATCACTTTGTCTCCTCTTTCAGAAAAGGATTGCATGTCCTCTGACTGCTGGTGGCTTGATTTCTGATGGTTTTACTTTATATAAACACACAGTACTGAAACATTTTAGAATTGTGTATGCAATGCATGTCAGATTTTAAAAAGTAATAAACTTGTCAGCCATGTCCTTTTAAGGAACTGCTTTGTTTATTCCTTCCTGCATCTGAGGACCATCACTGCTTTAGTTTGGATCCATGGGGGCAAATGAGCCTTTGAGTGTAAACCTACATGTCATTTGGAACTGAGATGCTTTCCAATACTTCAGGTGCAAAAATGCAAAATGATGAAAGCCTGGCATCAGCATAATTACTGGAGAGAGGATGCTGAGCTAGCTGAAGCCTGAGATTCCAAATAATCCATGACTAAACTAATTCCCTCACTTATTTTTGCCTGGAATTTTTTTCTCACCTGGTCACTAAAGCCAATTTTATAATATGCAGTGACACTTGTGACCTATATACTCATATGTTAAATCTCAATTGATCTAGGTCGTTGTCATCAGCAAGTATTGTATATATCAATAGTGTCAAAATAAGTTTTAGGCAATCATTACAGTAACAAACATATAGTTTCTGTTTCCAGGGCAGCAATATCTGTCCAAGTGTGTGTAAAATCATCATTATTGTTTTGAGTATCTCCAACTTTGGAGAAATTTTCTTAATACATTCTGTACATTTGTTTAGCAAAAAGATTCTCTAAATCCAGTCAGATTATATTCAGAAAAAGTTGTTCTCTTGCCAGACTCCTCACTTTTTCTGGAAGAAAATTTTTAGGAGAAGTTGGAAGATTTGCAATGGAAATAGGTTCTGTTGTTCCCCAGAGAAGGTAGCCTGGTCATTCAGAGTGACCGTCTAGGCTGAGATGGTACAAGGAACACTCTCTTATGCTGTGGATCATGAAGACAACCTTTCTAAGAGACATACAATTACTGAATGGTTGACTAGTGCTCCGTTCTGGAGAAAAGAGAACTATTCTGCTCAAAAATCCTCCTGTTGAAATGAAACAAGATATGGTATAGTTAACGCCAAGTCCACTGTGTTTTTATTTCTGAATAAAGAAACTGGAAGATACTGTGGAAAGAGTCATTTCATTTTTCTTTCTTGTTGTGCAATATTATACCCTAGAGAAATTGTTTGAAAACAATTTCTCCTTCACCTTTCACCTACAGATGCTGCCAGCTTCTAGGTCAGATGTAGCTTAGTTTACTAGCTCCAGAATGATTCCGGTACGCCAAAACTGCAAGAAGTCCCATCACCCATTGCTCGCCAGTTCTGTCTTTGTGGATTGGTAGCTCCCATAAAATCTGAGCAGGAACTGGGCCTGGGGAAGCTGGCACCTCGTGTTCATTCAGTCCCATTTCCCTTTAGGAGAATGGGGCCCAGCATGGAGTTGGTTTATGGTGAGGGAGGTGGTTGTTTACTTTCATTCATGTTTCATTAACTTCTCCTCTGAGTTGGGTCCAGCATCTTTTACTACATTTTTGTGTCCTTTGTTCCCACTGCCTAAGGTAGAAACTTGATATAGACTTTGATTATGTTTATGGGCTGAGTTGCTCAGGACATCAATATTCAAAACTCCCTGGCTTTCTTTCAGAACTTTGCTTTATGACTTTCACTGTGATAGGAAACAAGGTCCGAGAAAACCAAAGCTTTCATGTCAAACAACTCTGTCAGGTCTTTTGCTTGTTTTTGGCTTTCTAGTACAGTAGAGACCAACTCATGGCGGATCTTCTCAGGCGAGGAGGTCCAAGGAAAATCCCATGTGATTGACAGAGGCCCACACTTGGTTACTTGGGTCAGACTTGACATATGATCAGGTGAAAATTCAGCTCCAGAAACTTGGAGAAGATTTCAGTTCCGGAAACTGTTTTTAAAGAAAATTAAACTTTCTCAATGGTTTAAACACATGTTTTTAATACTTGTTAAATGTCTTTTCTTTCTGGAAAAGGCATGCTTCAAGAAAATGAAGAAAAAGGTAACTATTTGGTGAAACAATCTTTTCTACAAATGCCCCTGGGTAAAAAGCAAATGAAAATGGTACAGACTACCAGGCTGGACTCTGCCCTACACCTGCATTCTGTTTTCTTCTCTGTTGTGTATATAACAGTTCGCTTCAATTGATTTCTTAATTCAATATTTAGCAGCACCTAACAGTGGAGGTAGGCTGATATTAGGCCATTTTATTGCTGTAGCTTAACATGTGAATTTACACTTGGTGGTGGTGTTTAAAGTGACACGGAGGCCTCCCCTCCATGCAGAGACCTGAATGTGCCTCACAGAGAGGATTTGAAGCTGTTAGCTCAGAGAACCAACTATTTGCAACGCTAGAACAGCAGACCCTGCTGGGTCCCAATTCAACTGCTTCCCTCAGGGTAGAGTTCCCTTTGGCTAAAGGAGGCTTTTTTCGCTTTGTCATTCTTTTTAGAAAGACAAATTTGTCTGTGTACAAATTTAATATTTGTCCTTTTTAATGGAGGGGACAGTGTACAGTGGGTAGGGTGAAATCACAGTTGATAATTGGCAATGTAAATTGTCAGTGACCTGGCATGGGTCAACAAGTTGAGAAGGACTTTGCAGCTTGACATATGTGAGGTGACAAGACATGCTGGAGCTGCGAGGGCATCATGATGACATGCCAAGAGCCTTTACCTGGTCAGACGATCTAAAAGCAGGCTACTCAAGAAGTGGTTGACAAATGTCAGTTGCATGTGGGCAGGGATTCGCCTTTCTGCAAGGAAACTACTACAGTGTAGAGCAAGCTGCACATGGACAGGAAGTGAAGGGCCTTGCCTTGGGTGCAGGTGAGGCATGAAATGAGGGTGCCAAGCAGAACTCTCTGTGGCCTTTTGCCAAAGAGCTGAGGTTCCTAAACCTATTTAGGTCATGGGCTCGTTAAGAATGTGGTAGATGCTTCTTGCAGAAGAACCTCACTCTAGAACAGTTTCTCGAACTTGAACCATTGTCATTTCGGGTCAGTTTTTGTTGTGGGGATTTTATATGCTCTATAGGATATTCCGTAATGTTGATGGCTTCTGCCACAGGATGCCCTTACTCACCAGTTGTGACACCACTGGTATTTCCTCACGTTTCCAAATGTCCCCGGGAGTCCAAATTAACCCCAGTTTGAGATCCACTGCTCTAGAAAGAAACAAATATACCTAAAATTTCTAATGGGAGAGTGTGTTGACTTTTGAATAGGTTGACCATATGTACCGTTTTAAACAGGACAATACAGTATTTTTTTCATGTTACCTGACCATCCTGTTATTTTAATATAAATGTCTGTTTTGTCCCATTTTTAATAAACCAGAGTTATCTTTAATGCGGGGCAAAAGGAGCAGTTGAGTTCCTCTGGGCCCGGTCTGTTGAGGGGGCCCCAAAGCAGACGCCCCCTTTGCCCCATGTTAAAGACAATTCTTGTAGGTACTGACTGCAGCAGGCCACAGCTGCTACTGCTGTTCCCACCCCCTGTGAGAAAACAGGAATTCACTGGGAAGAGGATTTCCCCCACACATACCTGTGCATGTCTATTTCTTTAAAGGGAGAAGGACACTGCAGCATGGTGGAGGCAGAATTAAGTACCATGGGTATTATCTCTGGCACTGTGGTGATTTAGGGGCATTCTGGCACTGGGATGGTTAAAGCGGCATGTGTTTTAGGAAGGACATTTAGGGCAGGGCTTATAGGGACAACAAATTTGGTTTTTACCTAGTGTGCCAAAATTATTTGCACTGGTCCTGGCCATTTGTCTAAAGTCCCATTGGGTTATACTGTTACTGTGAAATTGCTGATCAGCATCCCGTAGGACTTGCTTGTTGCTGGCCTGGCTGCTCCACTCCTGCTCAGATTACTCCACCTCCTCCCTTCCCCTTAGTTGCCAGGGTATAACCCCATTCCATTTTTTCCCTCCCAATGTCCTGTTTTTGTCTCAAGGAAATAAGGTCAGCTTACTCTTGAAGACTGTTTCTTATATTCCCAAAGATTAATATAATGATAAACTATCTCTTGTACCTCCTAACATCTCAAAGAAGCCAAATCTCTATTTTATAGAATCATGGTCTGCAGAGTCACAAGGATCTACTTAAGTTACAAACTTTCTGATGGTCTGGAGAATTTGTCTCCATTAAAAAGGGGGTGACAAATATTAATATAAGTAAATTACTATTCTGGTCACACAAATTACTTATGATGGCCCTGGATACTAGAACCCTGATTCCCTATCTCCTGGAACAGATGCATATTTGTCCAGTGGTCCTGTAAAGTCTCTATGACTAATAAATACATCAATACATGGTATTGTCTCTTTCTTCCATCTTTCCTCTTTCTTCATACAAATCCAAGAAGCATGTGTCCTGTCACTGTTCGAAAAATTCCTTTAGTCTTCAGGTATTTCAGGCATATTGTAGAGTGTTTTGTTGTCATTCCACTTCCTTAGGGACTCCATCCCTGCACATGCCCTCTACTGAGTGGGGAGTGGGCCGTATATCCATGCTCTTCACTCTGTTTGCAAGGGTGAACACTAACCTGGGGGGAAAGGAGCTAAATCCAAGTTAATTGATGACCCATCACTTATAGTCTGATGCAGAGGAAGCCAGACTAATAACATTCTTCCCTTAGAATCTGAGCTTTGAAACCCAGAGGAAGTGGCCTGTTGGCAGCAATGGAGGGAGGGTAGTTGCATTTGAGAACCTCCCACCTCTGAGGTCTCAGCCTCAGTCTCAGGGAGGATTGATTGTGTTAGATTTTCTTCATTCAGTGCAGCTAGACATCCCCTTAGTGAACCCTGTAATAAACACCCATTATAGTCAACCTAGTGGGCTCTCAGAGGTGACTCCCTTTCTAACATACTCCATACATAGAAGTGAATGAAATTTTGAATGCTTTTTAAGGACTACAAATAATTCCTTGTTTATCATACTCCAAGGAAGCATTTCCCACAAAAGGCAGATATTATTGCCAGTATATCTATGCAACTTGTTGGAATAGGGACATCTAGGTCTGTCAGTTACAGGTAGATGCCAGCTCTGGACTCATGGCATGTTTCTGATAGCCTATATATGGGAAGTCAGATGTGGTGAAGGGGCAAATGTGTGTGTGTCTTCCCAGGTGTGGGTGTCCTGGGGTCTTCAATGCCTCCTTATCAGAGTCTAAAATGTTATTGTTTTGTTAGGTGCTGGAGTGGTCATGATAGCAAATACATTTACTTATGTTTTATTTTATTCATTTGGGTGATTGCCAACTCCATTTCAAGCACACGGATACTATATAACAGTGTTACTCAGCAGTGGTTTACTGTTCCTAATATGGGGAATGCTTTGGAAATGTGGGGGTGAAAACTTTGGTTGTCCACATGATTGGGATATGTTATTGGAACTTATAAGCAGAGACCAGGGATGCTAGATATTGTAGATTTATGCCATGATCCATATGAATTGTGAGTCTAACAAAATCTATTTATATTTATCTGAACTTTGACTCTTAATACCATTTAATTTAGAAACACAAAGGAGATTTCCTTGGTTTCAATAGCCACTGAAATTTCCAGGAATGCAACTATCATTTAATTAAGAGGAGATTGTCCTTTTTGTTTGCAAATTTACCAAGAATTCATCATTTCACAAAATCGTGTTGCTAATGTTACTAATGATGACTGCTGATTTGAGATGCCATGAAGTAATATATTTGTATTGGTCTGCATTAGAGTAGTTATATTCATGATACTTTTGTGTATATGTACATGTACGTGTGCTAATATAAATATAGAGATTCCTGTGTGTGCTTACTTGTATGTATATATGTATGCATGCGTGAAAACAGGACTATATTAGTGACTGTAGTGACTTGACCACCATTTCAATGTAGGTCTCCAGCTCTCACAACCATTTGGAATCATAAAGAAGCAATAACGTTCTCATCACAGAGTAATATTTTGTAGTGAAATGTTATCACATTCAACTATGTGGTGCACTGTGAATTTACATTTCTCTCTAGGTAATGTGGACATTTACACAATTCTTTATATGGAACTAGAACTTAACCACATCAGATGGCAAAGCAGGACACTCTGATGCTGAGGGAGGAGAACAAGAGTTTCTCCAACTCAGTAAGAGGAATTATCTGTTTCCTAAGAGCCTCTCCCTCTATCTCTCTCTCCTCTCTTGGCTTTCTCCACTTTGACCAATACTGCACATATTCATATTTTCTGACATTTTCCCTATTTCTCATCTCCAAGCTGGTGACCCATTCATATAAAATATCAAGACTTTGAGGACCAGGTTCCCACACTTTCATTTCTTCAGAATGATCTGCCCATTAAATGTTCCTCAGGTTATTTTTTCTCATTTAGCATTTCTTGAATGTAGAATGGTCACACTCATTAGTCTCAGAGGTGCAGAAGTGCTTGGATTCCAGAGTATGAGAGCCTCTACATTTATTTACCAATGACTCTTTGTGTAAGATGTTCTCCTACTTTTAGTGACTCCCTTACTGGCATCATTAACTTCTCCTGGATCTGGTATCAGCTAATACAAGAAGAAATGTTTAAATAAGATTACTTTAGTTGGCAATTGGATGACATTTTAATTTTTAGCTATTCTCGAGCAAGAATAAAACCAGAGCATTTTATTGAGTACTTACTACATGCATGACATGATTCTGAGCTCTTTATGTATATTATTTTACTTAATCTTCATAAATAACTGGGTGAGATAGATGCTATTATTATTCCCATTTTGTAAAGAAGGAATCTTAGAAAGGTTAAATAACTTGTCCAAGATTTCACAATTAATAAGTGTCCTTTTCTGCCCATCAACTTCAAGTCATTTAATACCTTAAATAGAAAAGCATTCCAGTGAAAAATAAATTGAAAAAGCATAAGACTGAATCCATCAGCAAGACATTCCATCAAAGTTACGATGTTGTGATAGACCTAACTTTTCCCTAAATATTGTTTTGTAATCACATTCTCATTACTCATATCAAAACTATATAAAGCAACAATATGTCATCTAAAGAAGAATGACTTTAACAGTTGAGGCTCACAGATACCATTGTACATATCATTTTATTCTGGTTGTTTTCCCATTCAATTGGTAATCAGAGAACTGACAATAATTTAAAAGAAAGTAGTTTATCTGATTCTCTGAGTCTAGTTATCTGTTCACGAACATATAGCCCTTATTGTTCTTATGCTAGGAGACTAGAAGAAGGAGTGATTATAGTTTCATACTAATAAGGTCAATGTCACAGTTGTAAATTTTTTAATGGAAGTTGTCTTTTGTTTAAGCTTTTATTAAAGACAATCTGTTAAGGACTGATTGTGTCCTTAATTTTGGTCTTGAACTGTTGATCTTGAGAGGGATCAGGGGAGAAGGTGAATCCATGGCATTCACTGAAATGCATCTGTGTGTTGGACACTGAGTAGGTACGTTGTGTCTTGTCAGTGACACTCAGCCTCACAGAGCCTGTTATCTTGTATTCCGGGCCTGGAAACCTGCTCGCTACATCGCCCAGATCCTCCTGCTAACTGGTTCTATTGAATTCTGTCAGTGAGAGTCACTCAGGTGAGATGAGAAGACAGGAGGAAAGCAGAGGTTGTTTTACTTTAAGCAGCAGTATCTGAAGGAATGTGGGCTCGTGGTTTTCTGTTCAGCAGCAGTAGCATTCAGTGGTATATGTGGGTTCATGAGCTCTGAGCAACACAATTTTCCCCTTTCATTTCTACAGTCCTGGCACTTTCTTACAGTTACGTATCTTTGAGTACCTTTTAACTTCTTATTTGCCCTCCCAGCCCTTTTAATATTTTTAAATAATCACTTGTCTATATTAAATTCTTACCTCCCTTTCTATTTGAAATGGAGTGGTTTCTACTTCCCAGCATAGATATCAACTTGAAAGTAGATCAAGTGAATTTATAATAGCCAAATAGCCATCGTCTTCAAAAAATAAGACAAATTTGATCTGTTGACTGATTTTATTTATTGCAACATAAAATGAAATTGTAACTTAAAGGATGTTTAAGAAGTTAGAGTAAATGGTAAGGAGGCATATGTAACACATCTATTTATCCTTTAGTGGATTACATCCTCAGAACAAAAAGAATTGTAATAAAGCAAACAAGTAAGCAAATAAAATATTAAATAAAAACCACGGAACAAATAACACTAAACTGTTTTCATTAATAATATTGAAGGTAGAAATGTTAGTATTATTTTTCAAGACTCTTTCTTCTAGAGCATTAAGTGATAGAGCAAATGAATAACTGCTTTGGTGTCATAGTGTATCAAGTTTTTAAGTGAGAAAATAAAGATACAGTTATAATATCCACAAGAAGTTAAACACTCCCTAGTATTGAATTGGAAGTAGAATTAACAGTTTGAACACATGAGGTATTTAAACTTTAAAAATATATTTCCTAGCTCTAGCTATAAAAAAGACCAAGAAAGAATGATACATCCATTAGCAATGAGCACTGTTAATGTAGATATTGTCATCTCTAAATACAATTTCCTATTTTAAAAAAACAGGACTTCAAGAAATGACTGCTTCTAGGCTGGGGCCTGGGGCAGGAAATGTATAAGATGATCCTGGAACCTCTAACCAGGCCACACAGCAGGAAAGACCAAATCGTGCTGTGTCAAAACAACCCATGTGTCAACTAAAGAAGTTTCCATGGGCTAAAAATGGGTCAACTTAAATATCAGAAAGTAGTACTGTAACGAAGTTCAAAATATGTTGAAATACATGAGATCATAATATTTAAAAACAAGAAACATCATTGATTACCTTTGGAAGGTGCCCAGAAGCCAACTCACATAGTAGATAAATAATTGTATTATCTTTCGTATAGAAGTTGTATCTCAAAATAGCCAAATAATTGACTATTGATTAGGGAAATATTTTCTTTTAAAAGAATTTCAGGTAATAAAAGAAGGAAGAACAGAATTAGAATATCCATAATCCTTGATAAATTAATGGATCTAGGAGAGATCATCTAACTTTCTGATAATAATTCCACCATGTGTGTGAGGTGGGGAGGGAGGTAATCCTTATGTGACCACACAATTCCTATCTGCAAGTTGGGTGCCCTACAGTTCACCGGAATTGCAACACTATCTACCCAGAGATAGCATCAGATCCTACAAGTTAAGGCCTCAGTCCTACAAAACAACCCCCCAACACCATTCCCCACTTCAGATGCCAATCATGAGTTTACATTGTCATCTGTGCTCTGACAAGCTGATTATAGACTGGAGAGTCCAATGACCCCCTCCTTGGGTTTTGTTGATTTCCTAGAGTAACTCACAAGAATTCAGAAAAAAAAAATTATTCTTACTAGATTGTCAGTTTATTATAAAAGGAGATGCCTTAGGAATAATCAGATGGAAGAGACGCATGAGACAAGGTGTGGGGAAGGAGTTTCATGTCCTCTCTGAGCACCAGCACCTCAAAGCTCCAGTGCTTGCCAACCCAGAAGCAATTGGAACCCCACTGAGTTTTTATTGAGGCGTCATTACATAGACTTGATTGATTAGATCATTGGCCATTGTTGATTGAACTCAAGCTTCAGCCCCATTCCACCCTGGAGGTCAAGGGAGTGGGACTGACAGTTCCAAGTTTCTAGTCACATGGTTGTTTCTCTTAGCTATCAGCTCCATCTTTAGGTGAATAAATAAACTTTATTGCTCTCATCACTTAGAAAATTCCAAGATACATATGCTGTATATTACAGTAATCAAGTAATCGATTACAGAAATTCTTCTTTATAAAAGGATTATGAAATGGCTATATATGTATATATGTGTATATATATGTGTGTGTATATATGTATATATATCATATCCTCTATGAATGCTAAATTATACAAAGAGTAAACTAGATAGTATGTTAAATGACCATGAAAGTGGTGCAAGTATTGGTTTTGAGGTTATAGATTAATGTTGGTAAGTAGAATTTGCAAGAAAGAAATTCACAAATAATGAGTGACTATATCCTAGGATAGAGAGATGGACTAGTACCTGGATCCGCCCTTCTATTTGGCTAAATCAGTTGCAAGGGAATCTGGAAAATGGAGTTGCCAGGAAAAGTATAGGGAATCCAATTACAAAGAACTGATGTACAGCACAAAAAGTTTAAGGAACTAAGATTTGGTGGTGAAGAAACTAGTGAGAAACCATTCAAGGTAATTAATGAATGCCCATAAGCCTTATTATATGGAGAGGATGATGAAGGACTGTTTTTAATTTCCATAGGATTAGTATCAATTCATTTGGATTAAAATGGAAGTTAAAGAGGAAAGATTTCTAAAACTCCTCTACTTGTAAGGCTTGAGAGAAAGACACTTCTGAAAAGATGAATGCGGTATTCCCTCTCTTGGAAAAATCAAAGGACCAGGCTTCTACTTCTTGTGGCTGTTTGGTGGCGGTCCTGTCCGGTGGAAGGTGCTTGCTCTATGGGGTCCTCGCTGGTCCTCGCTGTAATCACGCTGTAATTTTGTTTTTATGGTAAATATCACCTTGAGCTCTGGAGAGCAGCAAATGCCATTGCAGCCGCCTTGCTCTCTTGGATCTGAGTGAGAAAATTAAAGCTCCTGTGGCAGAAGGGTGGTGAATAGAAAGCAAATCAACCAAAAGATCATTTCAGCACAGAGTTTGGTGGCTTACTTGACTAAGTGATTTATGACACAATGTTTTTATTTGATCTGGCATTACAGGGATAAATTATTGAGTGCTAATTGTATGTTGATAAGCTGTTCCTGCTTAAATTTATTCCTTCCTCAGTTTGTGTTAATTGGGGCATATTGGAACAGAAGGGGAATTGCCCACTTACTGCCTGGCTTGGTCGACGCTGTTGCTAAAATGCACAGTATAATTGTGTCTTCACTGGTATTCATGCTAAGTGAATAAGAGAGTAAGAGAGCTTTTTTTTTTTCCTTCCCATGAATGCATATTTCCTTTTTCTCATACATGAAATGTTAAAGAATAATATCACTCCTATTTACTTGTTCACACTTATTCAAGTTGCAGCAGAAGGTAGGGTCAGAGGTGGACCAGCAGAAGGCTGGGGAATTTTAAATGCATATTTCATCATTTGAAATTTAAATCCTTTTTAGATAAAGCCATCATGGGAGCGGGTAAGAGGGCAGAAGAAGGAATGTTTCTGTATAGGTGGCTTTATCTCTGACTTTCTCTCTCTCTCTCTCTCTCTCTCTCTCTCTCTCTCTCTCTCTCTCTCTCTCTCTCTCTCTCTCTCTCTCTCTCTCTCTCTCTCTCTCTCTCTCTCTCTCTCTCTCTCTCTCTGTCTCTCTCTCTCTCTCTCCCTCCTCTCTCTCTCTCTCTGGCATGAAGGGACTTGAGTGGAAATGGCATGTGAGAAACCAGCAATAAGAATTGCATGTGTCATGTAAAGATGTGGGGGTGGGGGGTGGTAGCGCCCAGAGATTTGGGTTTTGTCATTCAGGTATCCTTCTCCTAAACCCTTTAACTTTAGGGAAATCAAGTGATCCTAGATTTCAAGAACTCATGCAGACACAAACTAGCCAATGGCCTGCAGGCGTATAAGTGGAAAAGCTGGGTTAGGATGAAAATAAATCATCAAGGCAGAGGTAAGAGTAAGATTCCAGAATAGGCACACCAGATTCAGGAGAGCCGTGCTGTCCGGAGGAGTTATTCCACAAGACCCTAGGGGAGGCTTGTAAACATGAATCCCAGGTACAGACCTTGCTCTCTGTCTTGGTTTTATGAATTCCACTGGGTATGGGCAGTAGCGTGCATGGTTGTAAACCAGACAGAGGTGGACCCCACAGGAGCTGGAGCTGCAGGCAATGGAGGGGCAGTGGCTGCCACTCTCCAGGCCTCTTCCTGGGACACTAGCCCCCTCCCACCTCTCCATGCTCTGAGGGAACTTTCTTAGGTGATGCCAACAAAATTCTGCAGATAACTGGGTAGTGATCACACGAATGAAGAGAAGACTGTAGGTCATTCCTGCTCTACACAGCTGAAGGTGGCTGTTGATACAAACTCCTTCAGTTCTATGGTGATTCTTAACCCCTTGGCTAGACTTTCTGTCTCCTGGACTGTTAAAGATCTAGCAGTCGTAAATTCACCCTAGACCTTGCTTTTCAGAGTGAGGTCCCCAAAACAGCAGCGTGGACCTCACCTGGGATCTTGTAAGAAACATAAATCCATGGGTCCCACTCTTGGCTTATGGAATCAGAATCTCTGGGGATCGCTGAGGCTGGACCTAGAAATTTGTGTCTTAACAAGACTCCAGGTGATTCTGATGCAACTGAAATTTGAGAAACCCTGAACTAGATAGACAGCACACAGAGAAAAAATACAAAAGGCAATATGAAGTAGTAATTTGAAGTGTTGACAATGACCAGCTAAGAGACCTCGAACAAGTGACTGTCTCGCTGTGCCTTAGTTTCCTTGCTTCTGAAAATCATTGGGGCTGCTTCCTGAAGCTCAGATGAGAGAGCGCAGAAAAGCCTGCCCTTGCCCTCTGCCTCGCACTCAGGACATTTCACTTAGCAGCCGGTGGCTATTGCCACCCCAGATGTCACACTGGCAGTCCACAGTGTGAATTCTATACCCGTCCCCCCATGCTCTGTCTCTCAGAATTTCCACCACTCCATTCAGACCTTGCAGAGGTTTTGGGATGAGTACTGTGGGATTGAGTAGGCGGCCTTTTGAGCATCTTGGAGAATGCAATTCCAGCTCCTCACCGGGTCCTGATCTCACCATCGAGTCAGTTTAACTTCACACAATGGGCAACAGGCTATGGGAATTTCATCTTCTGAGCTAAAAGTCAAGACCCATTAACCACAACTAGGAGTCTCCTTAGGTTGAGAGGGGGAATCAAATTCCATCATTGGGACTGTCCTCAGAAATCCGGTGTCTGGCCGTGCTGGGTTACATGACCCCACCCCGGTGTCTTTGCGGCATTCGCACAGCCACACTCAGAGCAAGGGGCCAGACCTGCTCCCGAGGCAGCCTCTGCTTTGTGAATAGACACGGGAATGGCAGGCGGGAACAGCAGCTGCCACTGGCTCCCTGGAGGCATCATAATGTCTCTCTGGGGACCAGCCCAAGCTTGGGTGAGCCTTAGAAAATTTGTAAGCAATTCTGACTGGCTTAATTTTTCTCTCCTAAGAACTTAAGAGACCATGTCCTCTTAATCATCTTTTGAGAAGAAAGACAAGAGATAAGAGAGACATTCAAGAAAACACAGAGCAATTAATTTGTTCATTCATGGTCGGAAAATGACTGTGCTCTGCTTGCGTTCAGGTCTTTATTCTCCGCATGTTTGTTGGACACCGAGTCTGTGTGTGGGACACTGGGGACACCAGTGTGAATTAAGAACCTTCCGCCCTTGAGGAGTCTGCAAGCTGATGGGTAGGAGGGACAGCAAACGGACCTACTACTTGGTCAGCGTTTACTGTGTGCCAGGCCCTGGACTAAGGGCTTAATCCTTACAAGAAACCCACGTCATCTGGAGTCGCACTCCCACCTGCAGATGAGGACATCAGGGCTTAGGGAGATGATATAACTCATGCAGAGTCACCCATTTGGAACGTGGCAAGGCTCTATGACACAAAAGCCAGTCCTTTCCTTCTTTGCTCTGCAAGGTCTACTCAGGGGGAGACAGCACATTCATCTCAGTGCAAAGAGTGGGGAAAAACTGGGTACCCTGAGAAGGTGCAAGTTCAGAGAAGCCCTGGCAGCTCTCAAATGTTGTGGGGGCCTTGGCATGAAGTCTAAGGGAGGACATAGGCCCAGGAAAGTGGGTAGAAGGAAGCTCCTGAGCAACATGGAGAGAAGCTGAGCTGGAGGCTGGGATGGGACAGGTGGTCTCCGAATGGTTCTGTTTGCCCTGAGCAGGGTCCCCGGGAGTCCACTCAGGGGGAGCAGAAGGACCAAGCAGCCATTGTCTCTGGTCTGGCCCCACCCTCAGCAGAACCCTGGTCAATATTGTATAGCAAACAGGACTGGGTAAAGTCAGGATGAAACTTGGGAATGTGCTTTGTCTTCCAGATAAGGGTACCATCAAACCTGGTCAATGAGTTCCACTTGGTTTCATTTTCATCACCATCACTTCCCCTTCTACCCACATTCACTAAATGCCCTTGCGGGCATGAAACACTTGATTAGACTCTCTGAATGTGTCTGAGGGTACTGACTGACGTCTCTCCTCTTCCAGCCCTTTCCTTGTCCTAATCAGGTCAGAGAAGCCATCTCCTGGAGCATCACATGAAAAGGTCAGGGAGGAAATGGCACTTTCAGAGAAGGGAGAGGGTCCCAGGGGCTCTGACGTGCATTATTTCATTTGCTCCTAGCAGGCAGTGAGATGAGATGTTGTGTGGATGCATCACTGAGGCAGAGGCCCACGTGTGCAGGACACAGCTGGTGAAAGTGGAGCACTCTTTCTGAACTGGTGACCTTGGAGCTAAGGGGGCAGCTAACGTGTTTCTGGGGACAAATAAAAATCAGTGACCAAATGTATTGATTCAAGTTAGTTAGATGAAAGTGAGGCAACTCCTATGGTCAAAGATGAGGCAGTAGGATTAAAGGCAAAAGTGGACTAGACATTGTAGTTAGACAGTCCTGACCACAATTAGCCTTTCAGAGTCAATTTGCTTACTCCTGAGTATTTTCTCCATCTGTGAAACTAGAATAGTAGTATGTACTCTGCAGGGTTATTAAGATTAAGTAACCCAACTTATAAATATGTAGCTTTGTTCTTGGCAAATAGTATCTATTTCTCTGCCCAGTTTCCTTCATCAGATGCTTACTTCCAGATTGATTGGTTTGGACGCATGACTATCAACCATTCTTATCTGCTCAGTTCAAGAGCATTATTCTCTGTAGAAGAGATTTCATGGAAACCCATAGAACTTGTCTCGTGGCCAGACACAAAGATGGTAGGACAATTAGCTTGGTGGCATGATTTTCATTCAAGGCCAAATGACCCAAATTTGCAAGTTTGGCCCTTTGAAATTGCTTTGGTTTCATGATTTCAGGGCTCATCAAAGTTCTATGTGGCAGAGATTGTCTGGATATTTGCCAGACTCCCCTTGCCCCCAGCCCTTTCCTCTCAGCTAGACTGTTTTTCCCAGCTTGTCTCAAAGTCAGGTGATTATGTTTTGACTAATGGAATGTGGGTAAAAAAGAATGGAAATGTGGAATCTTCTAGGAATTTCCAGCAAATCTTCCTCTCTTCTCATCTGCGAAGAATTCCCAGGCTAAAACTCAGAGGACCAGAAGCCATTAGATGGAAGGAGCCTGGGTCCCCAGACTACTGCATGCTCCAGAGTTGCCATCTTATCCCACAACCTGCACTGGGCTGTAAGTGAGATGTGAACTTTAACTGTGTTAAGTTACTGAGCTTGGGGGTTTACTATAACAGTAATTAGTCTGCCCTGAAAAACACAACCTGCCTTTGACTTCTAGTGAGATATTTCTAATCATCTTTAATACTCTCTCTAAATGACCCTATAAAATCAAATACCCTGGGAGGGGGTATGTAATTCTTTATATTAGTCTAAACTAATTTATAAGTGTACCCTGCCAGGTCTAAGCAGGGCCCTCCAGATATATGGCATTGCTTTTGATTGCAGGTGTGGCTGAGGTTGGGAGATGGCTGTTAATTCGGAACACGCCACAGTGGTTCTCAAAATCTCAGGATCACCTGCAGCTGCTAGAAATGCAAATTCTTAGGCCTCATCTTGGATTAACAGGATCAGAATGTCAGAGTGGTGTCCAGCAATCTGTCTCCATCAGCCCTGCAGTGATTCTGATGCACCAGACTAGTGTCTGAGGATAAGTGAGGGGGGAGGGCCATCTGGGAAGAACAGAACAGGCTAAGTGCACAGGAGTGCAGACCAAGGGCGCTGGGTGAAGGGAGAGGGGAGAGGGACCAAAGACAAGTGCTTTTTTATTTATTCTTCTCATGATTAGCTTGTGGACTATGCACAAAGTTTAAGCATTTGTTTGGTCACTCTATGGAGGATTGATTACTACACCTGAATTCTTTGCCTGCTAGAGATGCTGTAACAGTGCCCCAGATGGGCTGACTTAAACCACAAAAATGTATCTTCTCACAGTTCTGGAGGCTGAAAGTCTAACATTGAATAGTTGCTTCTTCTTCCTTGACTTGCAAATGGCTGCCCTACTGATGTCTCTTCACAGGGCTGTCCCCTGAGCACTCCACTGCTGGTGTCTCTTTTTGTTCCCTATGTTTCTTTTAAGGACACCCATCAGATTGGATTACAGCCATCCTACCAGTGGCCTGCTTTTTAACAGAATGACCTCTTAGAGGCCTCCCTCCAAGTACTTTGGACTTTACATAGGGATTTGGAGGGGAGGTTAGAATTCCATCCACAACAGCTGTGGATACTGGGACATTGCTGCCTCCTGGTGCTTCTGAAGTCCCTCTTGGACACTCCCTTGAATAAATCCTGGTGCTAAGATAGTCACATGCTACATGTAAATAGAATTTGTAGTAAAAAAAAATTGCAAAAACCCCACTTTCCCTTGTAGTCTAACAGTGAAGTTAGAGCTGAGGTAATATTTCTGGCATTAAGCTAACTGATGAAAACTAGATCCAGATAAAAGTGATGCAAAAGTAAAAGTAAATGGAGTCTGTTTTAAATAGTTACCTGTGCTTCTCAGACATTTGGAGGAGGTTAATCTGTGAATGAGTGTAGAGTGTGTGGCAAACAGGGACTGTAAAACATGATAATTTGGTGGAAACTTTTATTTTGCTCTGAGTTGGTGACTAGCTAATGCCATGGTAAAAGGGAAAATACATTCCTTGATATTTCGGTCTTTGGAAATGAGGAAGATCTCTTTGTTAGGATAGAAACATGAGTTTCTCTGAGATGCTTTTGAGTTGGACTGATCATACAGGCTGTTTTAAATGGGACAGTATCACCTTTTCATATTTCCCAACCGTCTCATCATTTTAATGTAAATGTCAATTTTGTCCCATTTTTAATAAACCAGGGCCATCTTCAGTGCTGGGCAAAGGGAGCAGTTGAGTTGCTCTGGATCCAGTCTGCTGAGGGGGCCCAAAAGTAGCTAACTCTTCTGTTCCCCGTTAAAGACGGCTCTTGCCAGCACTGAAGAAGGCAGGCCACAGTTGCTACTGCTGTTCCTACCCCCCCTGCCCCCCACCAACCTCGTGAGGAAATAGGAGCCATGGGATGAGAAACCCCCTCTACTCCCAACCCATGTGGGCACGTTTCTCCAAAGGCAGAACATTGTAGTGTGTTCTAGTCACAGGTAAGTACTATGGGGGTTATCTCTGGCACTGTGGGTGTTATCGGGCATTTCTGGCACTGGGATGGTTAAAGTGCCTTGTGTTTTAGGCAGGACTTTCAAAGCAGGGTTTATAGGGATGCCAAATTTGGTTTTCGCCAAAATTTCTTGAACGGCCCTGGCTTTTGGTATGAAGTCCTACTGGACCACACACGGTTTCTGTGCCATCACTGATCAGCATCGCATAGAACTTACTTGTTGCTGGCCTGACTGCTCTGCTCCTGCTGGGATTGCTCCACCTCCTCACCTCCCCTTAGTTACCAGCGCATAACCCTGTCCCATTTTTGTCATCCCGATGTCCCATTTTTGTCTCAAGGAAATAGGGTCAACCTATTTTGAGTTCACTTGGCTGATTAGTAAGTTCTAGTAATCATCTTAAATAATGACTGAATAATGCAGCAAAAATTATGTATGTGGGAAAAATTTGTATGGGGAAAAAAATAGATGGGCAACTCTTCTTAAACTTATGTTTCACAAGCTCGTATTTTTTTCCCCAGAGAAATCTCTGACATGTCAGAGGACCACTTTCTTTCTCATTCCACATTCTCTATTCATGAGGGTCTCCCTTTCCCTCCACTCCCTCCCCTTCATATTAACTAGCAGGGTCATGAATTTGGTGCCCCTGCTGCCAGGGTGAGCTTTGCCAGAACAATTTCAGATAGTCTAAACTTGGGGCAGTATTGCTGCCTTTAAAGTCGCACTGAATGAACTTTCTTATCATTTGTTAACTGCCGGGGCAAAGTTCACTGAAAAACAATCTAGCTGCTCGTCTGTGAAAGGGTGGCTGTTGAAGTCCTCTGCATACCGAAATGGTACCCTGTGCTCAAAATATGCTTATGGGGCAAATTCTGATGATTAATGTTGGCATCATCGAGCATACATTAGTGGAATTTGCATATCTATAAATTTGAATAATGTTCAAGGACATGAAATCATTTTAGGTTTAATAATGATAATAATAGGTAACCTTTGTTGAAGTCTTCTATGTCAGACACTGCTCTAAACATTTTATGTAATTGAATCTTCAAAAGAGCTCTGTGAAATAGGTCTATTATACCCATTTTACAGGTGAGGAGCCTGAGATACAGAAAAAGTCAGTAACTTAGCCGAGAACACACAGAGCCCAGATAGGCTGATTCTCAGGCCTGTACTCTCATGCCCTGCCTTGCACGCCTTAGTCATTACACACTCAGAAATGGGAAAGTAGTTTTGTCTTGTCAGGGCCAGTTGTATAATTGCTGAATGGAGGCTTCTCTCTCAATCAGGGCTTTACCAAACTGATACTTATCCAAAAGTGTTAGTTTGTGGAGTTGGAAAACAAAGTGTGAGTCTGAGGACCAGGATCCTTTGCCCTGTCCCTGTCACTTTGGAGAAATTCTTACACACATATACTAGGTGTCTACAGAAGCCTATTTGCTGGGTTCCTAAGAGCTACAGTCTTGAATGAGATGCAGGCCCCGTTCTCCAGGAACACAACAATGGGGCAGGGGGTGTGATGGGGGAGTCCAGACTTGGGGAGTCCAGATATAATGACAATACATTTTATATAATAAAATGATAGCCCTGAGACTAGAAGCCAGAATCAGGGATCTGGGGAAGAATTCACTGAGGAGGACATGAGTGAGCTGAGTATAAAAGGAAAATGGAAATTCACCAGAGTATGGTGGGGCAGGGGTGTGCCAGGGCACAGAGAGGGAGGGCATGGGGTACTCCCCACCAGGAACTCACATAGTGGGTGGCCATGATGGGTGGTAAGCTCCCAGGATTGAGGCTTGAACTTTGTCCTGGTGGGATGCAGAATCAGCTGAGGTTTGTAAGCAAGATAGTATCTTAATGATACAGCTGCTCTTTCAACAAGATAAGGATATAGTTGCCCAATTGGAATGTGAAAGAATATTTATTATTGTAGGAATGTTAATGTGGAAGTGGTGGTACTATTAGTATTCTAACTCCTCCTCCCTGTCCTCTCACACCTCTCCTACCTGCTCCTGGTGTTTGAAATCCACAGTTAGAGATGCTTGCCTTTGTTCAAGCACTCTCTGCTACCACTAATAGGCTCTCCCCTCCCAGGTCATTTAAAGAATATGGATACTGTCCCATAACCACACCAGCACACACAAGCAGCTTATCTGAGAGTCGACTTTGGAAGCAACATGTAAAGAAGGAGAACATGAGGGAATTGGGAGTTTGTGCAATTGAATCAAGACTCAGATTTACTGAAAAGCAGTGTAGAATCAGGATCAACTCATAAATGATGAGAAGTAAATTGTTTTCAAATGATGAGTTTGTCTTGAACTTATTCGATAATTTAAAACCATAAAGACTTATTTTAACTCTGAGAGCTGATCAAAGGACTTCTTAGTTGTAGACAACAGAATTTAACCCTGGCTAATTTAAGCAGAAAAGGAATTCATTAAAGGATATTCAGTAGCACATAGAATCTCCAGGAGGGCCTGGGAACCAGGTGCGAAGACTCTGCCTCTAGTCAAGAATGGTGACAAAAATCGTGCGGTATAATTGGTCCAGTGGAGAAAACTCTACTTCCACTTGGGCATGGATGCTGCACCACGTACCACCAACAGTGCTGACGCTGGTGTCGAATGATTCCACCGAAACTTCCGGATTGTGTCTGGAAGTTGCTTTTACCTTTACCAGAATGGATTCTAGAAAATGTCTCCTTGGGTCATGAGCTTCCATGATAGAGTCTAGCATGGATGTATTCAAGGGGTGAGTCTTCTTTTCATGGCTGGGCCTCGTGTCAGGGGCTGGAAAGGTAAGGATAACAGGTCCCCTAATAAACTTGTTTCATAGATAATATACATTATATTTTATTATATAAGAAAATAGCATTCTGGCCAACACTGACCTAAGCTATGTTATTTAAGGATCTGCTGTCCTTGTATGTTGTTTTGCTTTAAGTGGCAGTTTCCAAGAACCTGTCTGTGATATTGAGAATTTACTCTGACTGGCGCATTCTCTGGTAGGTAGACTCTATACTAAGATTCATAAGAGGGGAAGCCCCCAAACCTGAGGGCTAGGGTCTTTAAAGGGAGTGTAGAGGCAAATTAGAGTGACAAAGTTCCACCACAAAGAGTGGTTTTTGCATGTGCTTCTTCCAATGCCGCCTAAGAATTTTGCAGGACAAAGGGAATTTCAAGCTCTGCTAGTAGCAATGCTGCTGTATATTTAAAAACAAACCTTCAATAAACCTTCCTCATCTACTAGTCAAATCCAATACAGGCGCTCTCTGGTGGAGTAGTGGTTTGGTTAGTCACCGCTAAAGGAGCTCAGTCCATGTACATCCCCAGGGCCCCGGTTCACATCTTGGGTCTGGAAGGAACAATCAAAATATACAACTAAAGAAAAATAAAATAAAATGCCCCTTATTCTTCTCACTTCCTGCCTACTCCCCTTCATGCTTGCCTGTACCTTTCCTTTTTTTAAAAAAAAGAGCCAAATGCAATATGTCAAAAAAAGAAAATTACTCAGTTTTAAAATAAGGTGTATGCTTTAGTTTTGAGCATAAGACGTTTCCCCTGTCTTTGTTTTTTGAAGTGTTACTTCTGTCATATTCTCCAAACCTAGTTAGAAATCATGCAAGTAAGTCTTTGAAAACAGAATATGTAGCAAACAGTTCTAAGGATGTGTCTACAACTGAAGATGTAGTTATGGCAATAAATTTTGCCTCCATTGCCGAGTGTTTCAGTTAGAAGGGGCATGTCATGTGACCATGATGACAGGTATTCATTCATCGTTTGATGAGTTCTCCACCTAGAAGCTGGCAGCCCGCCAGCCCCGCACCTGCCCAACGCCAGCAGTGAACAAAGAGCCCTCAACAGGCAGTGAAATGATGTGGTATCAAAAGAACTTTCATCATTCCGTATTTTCTTATCTTACTGTCCAAGTATGTAAAATTGCCAAAAATGTGTTGTGTATAAACCCATCTTCATACCACTCTGCATGTGTTATGCATTTATATTTGCAGGGAGAATATTGAGAAATGCGTGGAAGGAAACCCGCCAAATCGTCACTTTCGCTTGTGTTAGGGGTAGCGGGGCGGGTTTTCAGTGTGTTACAACAGGCCTCTATTTGTTTTGGAAATAGACATGGTACAGAGAAGGAAAACCTGCTTAACTTCTTAGGATCTGGTAAAGATTACAGGAGACGATATTTGTAAAACATGTATTATAAACCCTAGCATCTGAGACATGCTGATGCTATTATTTGATATTTTTCCAGGACTGAGGTAGCATGCAGCAGTCAGGCCCTTGGCTTCCTCTACGTGATCATTTATTGCGTTCTATGTTCCAGATGGCTGTGGTCTCTGAGTGTACTATGTGCCCTTTCTGTCACCCTGCAGTCTCTGCACATACAGTCCCCATTTTTAGAACCTGGAATTCCTCTTCCTTCACTTGTTTAGCTACTTTGCATTCTCCAGGCCTCAGCTTAGGTGACTTGCTGGCCCACAGTGAAGCTGAGTGACTGCTCCTCTCTGGACTGTCTGTCCCAACACCATCATACTCACCTCCCCGCTGGAACTGTCTCCTGGTCCTTGGAGCTGTCTATCGATCTTTACATCCTCAGTACCTAACCTGTGACAATGGATAGTACCCAATAGACTGATGCAGTAAAGAGGACCAGCAAGCTTTCCACGAGAGTTCAGGAGAGACAGGGGCAGGCGGGGTTTCTCAGGACGAGCTTGTGAACGGACCAGGACTGTGTCACTGGTTCTAGATGCCTGCGTGGCTAGCATGGTGTTTTCATTTCTCAGGTTTTTGCAAATCGGAAATGCACTAAAGCGCTGCTCCTTTGTAGATGATTAATTTGTTCAGATTAATATAATGTCCCTTCAATTTTTGAAGTTATTAACTTGCCAGAAAAGTTAATAACTGCTCTTTATTAACTTTCTCCATTTGTTCAAAAGCCTCAGTTCAACCAATGTCAACATAAAAGCAAATGAGAAAGTTCACTGCCGAATGGAAACTCTGAGAAGGCCTCGTAGATGAGGATTGCAGCTACAACATAACCACGCGAGCAGGTCTTTGTGGCAGAGTCTCATTTCTTGGTCCTGTTAAGAGGCACTGTTCAGGAAGGTGACATCATGACTTTCATACAGATATAAAGTAGACACTTCATGATAGTCCTTAGCCCATTAACACAGATAGATGTTATAGCTGATTTCAAAGAGAATCCAAAAACGGACACATCATGGAGGACCCACATGGAAATGAATGAGGAAATGGAGGTCAAACTTTTTTCATGGGAAGTTGATAGATGGCAACGGAACATTTTTTGAATAGGACAGAATATACCTGTCTACAGACAAGAATTATTTTGCATTGTTCTTAGGCATTACCAGCTTACAGAGTTATAAATAAAGATAAGGACAGACTAGAACTGATTCTGACCTGGAAGGGTGTCCTCTAGAATCTAGACAATGCTTGGTTTTCCATGGAAGCAGAAATATTTCCTACAGTCCCTTTATTCTCTGTGCATTATGGTTCTATAAATACAGTAGTTGACTCATTTGAACTTGCATTCATGAGTGGGTTATTTGATCTGTTTTCCTCTCGCCCATATTCCTAGGTTTTAGTCTCCTCTTCCTGCTATATGAAGGCAAAGGAAAAGAGGACAGACACACTCATATTCATTTTTGATTCGGTAATTTGCATAGTTGTGCTAGTAGTAAGGGCCATTTCTGAATGTCTTGGCATATGAAGACTGTTCCTTTCAATGGTATTCCTCAAATGGCCTTCCATTCTAGGTGGATTTCTGTATCACAGCTCTTCCCATGAAGCAATGATCATTAGACTTCACTGGACCTAAAAGCCACCTGGAACTTTATTTGAAATTTAGATTCCTGGGCAGGATTCCAGACCTAAGGAGTCTCTAGGGATGTGAGGGCAGCTGAATGGCATTGTATAACACAGGGACCCTGAGTATGGGAAGCTGCATTTCTAGCCAACATCCACAATTATTCTGATGCGAAAGGTTCAAGAATTATACTTTGAGAAACAAATATACATTACTTTTTAATGTAAAGTTTAGCTTTTTCATTATTCTTTTGATCATTGATCCATTGAATTCTTGATGACTCATGACAATCTCTTGAGTCTTTCAATCACCCCTGAGTTACTTGCTGTTTCCTGAAGATTCTTTCTGTGACATAAAATATCCACCAGTAGTAAAGATTCTCTGTAAGTAATTCAATGTCTGGTAAACGCATTCTCCCCTTCCCCCTCCTCCTCTTCCCCCCCCTTCCCCTCACCCTCCTCCTCCTCCCCCTCTCCCACATTAAATATATACCTATATATATCTCTGTATATACATACATATATTCTGTCGTTAATTGGAAAGGCGATCTATGAATGTCAATTAGGTTAAGTTGGTTGATAAGTTGATAGCGTTTTTGAGATCTATTATATACTTGCTGACTTTTTGTGTGCTTAAAAAAAATCCATTATTGACAGGGGTGAAAACTTTTCAGCTGCAACTGTCTGTTTCTTCTTGCTGATCTAACAGCTTTTGCTTGACATAATTTGAAGCTCTGTTATTAGGATCCTAAATATTTAGTCTTAAATCCTCTTAATGAATTTAACTTCTTAATCATTATAAAATTATTTTTTAGTCTCTGATACTCTCCTTAGCTCTTAAGGTACTTTGTTTTAGCTTAGTCATTTCATGTTTCTTTTGATTAGTGTTGACACGTGCACCTTTCCCACCTTTCGTCTTTCCTATCCTTGTCATTATGATTAAAGTGCTTTCATACGTAGGCAGCACATGGATTTGCCACTTTAATTCACTGACTGCATCTGCCTTTTCACTGAAGCGTCTGTACCGATATTAAATGTCATTATTGATATGCGAGGCTTAAATATATCATTCTGCAATTTTCTTTGCATTTGGCCCAACTGTTCTTTGTTTTCTATTTCCTTCTTTGTTTGGTTGTCTTTTGATTAATTCAGGTTCTAATGAATTCTTTTTAGTCTTCTTTTATTTTTTTTTGGTTGTTAACTATAACTTTGTCTTGTTGTTTTACTAGTGGCCCTAGGGTTTATATTATGCATCTTTAACTTATTACTGTCTAACTTTAAGTGCTGTTTCTTTGCTTCACACTTAGAATACATGTCAAATATACTTCCATTACTCTGGCTTTTTTGTGCTCTTGTTGGCATAACTTTTACTTATGTTTTGACCTTGCAATTCATTATTATTGTTTACATAGCCAGTTATCTTTTAAATAAATTTGAATAATAATAAAGTCTCCTACATTTACATATGACATTACCGTTTGCAGTTCTCTTCATTCCTTGTGTAGATTCTTATTTCCATCTTGTATCATTTTCCTTCTGCCCTAAGGAATTCCTTTAACATTTTTTTGCTATGAGCCTGCTGTTGATAAATTAATTCAATTTTTGCATTTCTGAAAGTATTTCATGCTAAATTTTGAAAGTTATCATTGATGAGTACAGAATTACAGGTTGCCAGGTCTTTAAATTTCAGTAACTTCAACATATTTCTCTACTGACTTCTTTTTTTAATGTCGTTTTTAACAAGAAAACTTGTATCCTTATCTTAATTTTATTTGTAACTGATATTTCTTTTTTTCTGGCTGCTTTTACTATTTTTCCCTTTATCATTATTATTTTTTTGCTATTTGTTTATGATGTGCCTTGGTGTAGTGTATGTGTGTGTGTATATATAATATGTACATATTATATACATGTTCTCTGTTCACACTTGTAAACCCTTTCCCTTGCAGAGCTTATTGTCTAGCCACATTCTGCATGTAAACCCCCCAGTTAAGCTCACCAACAATGTCAGAGAAGGCAAGATCAGAGAAACTCCTTCAAGCATGATAGTATTGAATGTATGCTTATTTTATTTCTTCCACTGGGACTGTAACTCATGAATTTTCATAATAGAATTAAAAGTTGTGTATCAAAGTGTTATAGGTGAAAAAACAGAGAAATAATGTCGTTTTCCCCAATGTCTTAGTTGTTGTGAATTGTACTACTATGAACATACAGGTGCATATATATTTTCTGATTAATGTTTTTATATGCTTTGGGTATATACCTAGGAGTGGAATTTCTGGATCAAATGACACTTCCATTTCTATTTTTTTGAGGAAACTCCACACTGTTTTCTAAAGAGATTGAACTAATTCGCATCCCACCAACAGTGTAGGAGGGTCCCTTTCTCCAGTCCCTCACCAACATTTATTATTTCTGGTCTTTCTGATAAAGGTAGTTCTCATAGGTGTGAAGTGGTATCACATTAAAGTTTTAATTGCTTTATTGTTATTTTTTTGCTTGCATTGCTACATGCATTTTAGGATATTGAAATTGCACCTCAGTCTGCGTGTATTTCACACCACAGCCACCGTGAGAGTTCTAGTGCCCGTTACCTTATTCCTGCCTCCCTTCCCTCTCACTTCCGTCATGTAACCACAGTCTTGTGTCCAGTGAATTTTGATGAGATTTGTCTGAATTTTTGTTGTTTCATACTCTACGTATAAGTGAAGCCATCCTATACTTTTCTTTTTCTTTCTGGCTTCTTTTACTTAGCATGATCCCCTCCAGTTCCATCCATGTTGTTGCATAGGACACAATTCATTGTTTTAAACAACTGCATGGAATTCTGTGAATATATATGCCACAGCTTCTTTATCCAGTAATCTGTCGACAGGCATTTGGGTAGTTTCCATGTCTTGGTTATTGTGAATTGTGCTGCTATGAAAATAGGGGTGCAGATATTTGTTCCAATTAGTGTCTTTGTATTCTCTGGGTATATGCCTAGGAGTAAAATTGCTGGATCTAATAGTAGATCCATCTTTATTTTTTGAGGCATCTCTATACTGTTTTTTAAAGAGGTTGTGCTAATTTACATTCCTACCAACAGTAGAGGTCCTTTTTCTCCACGCCCTCTCTAACACTTGCTGTTTCTAGTCTTTTTGATGAGGATAATTCTTACTGGTAAGAGGTGCTATCTCATCATGATTTTAATTGGAATTTTCCTGATGGCAGGTGATATAGAGCGTTTTTTCATGTGTCTGTAGACTATCTGAATGTCTGTTCTAGAAAGGTGTCTAGTCAGCTCTTCTGCCCATTTTTTGAGGAGGTTGTTTTTTAGTTGTTGAAATGCATGAGTTCTTTACATATTTATGAGATTAAACTCTTGTCTGATGTTTGTTGTGCAAAAATCTTCTCCCATTTGGTGTGTTGCTTTTTTCTTTTAGTGGTGGTTTCTTTTTGCTGTACTGAAGCTTTTTACTTTGAGGTAGTCCCGATTGTTTAGTTTCATTTTAGTTTCTTTTGCCATAGATGTCACTTCCCTCAAAGACCTCTTTGAGGTTGATGTCATGGAACATTTTCCCCTATGTATTTTATGTTTTTAGATCTTCTGTCCAGGTCTTTAATCCACTTTGCATTAAATTTTATATATGTGTTAATGAGTAGTCAAGTTTCTTTTTTTTTTTTTTTTCTCTCTCTTTTTTTAACTGTCCAATTTTCCCAGCACTATTTGTTGAATAGATTTCCCTTCCTCCTTTATATGCTCTTGTCTCCTTCATCATAGATTCACTGCCCATATCAGTGTTTTTATTTCTGGGCTCTCAATTTTATTCCACTGGTTTGTGTGTCTATTTTTGTTCTAACACCATACTGTTTTGATGACAGTTTCCCTGCAGTAAGTGTGAGATAATGCAGTTTTAAAAATATAGTCTTAGGATCACCTGTATCAGAATCCTGTGGTATGTTTGTTAAAAAAGCAGATGAGGGAGGGGGGAAGGAAGGAAAGAAGGGAAAAGATGGTGACAAAGGACACTGGAACTCTGGTGGTAGGTGTGGTATGTGATGTAGACTGAGTTACAATTTTAAGATCCTAAAATAAATTAGCATTGGGAACAAAATAAATAATAAATATCAATATTAAAACCAGTAAGAATCTAAAAGGCAGACCTCTGAGCCCAGTCTTTATTTACCACATCAGAATTTGTTGGAGATGAATTCAGAAATCTGTTTTTTTAAGTAAACTCCATAGTGTGTTCTAATATATAACAAAGATTGAGAGTTGGTGAAAGAGATACATGAGACAGAGCAGACTGCACATATCGGCAACTGGGACGCCACACTCCACTATAGAGGGGTGATAAGAATTCACTTTCAAAGAGTCAAACTCTTCAGATCATCACTATAGTTACCTTCTGGGCCATTGCCGTGGGGGTCTGCACCTGTCCAAACACTCGCCTATGGTCAGTGAGGTTCAGTGTTGCTACTGTGTGAATCTTCAGAGTTGGCAACAGACGCAGGTAACTCTGTGTACCGAGCTCAGTGTAGATTTTCCCAAGAAGACAAGAGTCAAGGGTAATACTTAAGACACCAGACCATGGAGTAAATACTTAAGATATTGGACCATGGAGTAAAGGAATATTAACAGGGGATCAAGTGCACTACGATATCAAATGTCACTGAATTAAGGTTGCATAAGCAAGATTTTGTTCTTGGTGACCAATTAGGTCCTCCTAGACACTCTACTGGAGACCAGATAAAACTCACATTTTATACTTGAGTATTCCATTTGGTGAGAGCCTCTATTACTATAATATTAAAAACACACATTATTTATTCTTGCATTTGGAGCATCTGAAATAAATGTGACACATGAACACAAATTGGTGTCTAGCACCTACAGCCTTGTTGTTTATCGGAATGTAACAGAGAAAAGATGAGGAACCGGTCATGCTTCTCTTTCTTTCCCGATTCAACTAACCTCAGGGCCTCTCCTGCCCAGCACGCTCCCACGGCCTGCGTGAGCGCTGTCCTCTCCTGGACCACCCAACACCTCCGCTCTGGCCTGAGTTCTCGCCTCCTTCTCACTTCTTTTCTGATGGAGTTCATTTGCCCTAAACTATTTTTAAATTGGCTCTCATTTACTTTAAAATATTTCTCAGCCCCAGTCCCGGAGCTTTCACATTTTGCATCCTTCATATCAGAAGAGGTTAAATCTTACCTCTGTTGTGTGAGCTAACAGCTTATTAAACACTCGCAGTGGTTTCCTGAAAGACCCCTGAACAAAGCACCCCACATCTGGAGGAGGATTTTGATATTATGTTTGTGGTAGTGCTGCCTCAATATGACAGACTCGCTTTTCAATCTCTTCGTCATGGATGCTTTTATTATCCTTTGGCTGTTGCGTTCAGGCTTAGAAAAGTTCACTGATTGCCTAAGGCCACACAGGTAGAGAAGGGTGAAATCAGGATTTCAATTCCAGTACAATCTGGCTCCACAGTCTATGTCAACTGCATCAGACAAAGATTTGGTAGGACTGACAAACAGTATCCCTAGAGAGCTGGGCGTCGAAAGTAAATTCACCGCAGCGAATCTCCCTTTGCTCTTTACTGGCCTGGGTACAACATCGTCAGGTCAGATCTGTTTTAAGTGTAGGTTTAATGTGTATGAAAGAATCAGAAGCACTCAGGCTGATAGAAAGGACAGCAGTGAGGAATCAGAGGAAGCTGAAGACAAAGGAAGTAGCAGAGGAACAGACAGGTAAACATTGTAGAAGAACGGAATAAAATTGTGTGGCCATGCAGAATTTCTACTGATTTTGAATCTACTAGAGTCATTTGCTAAAATCTGTGAGCCTCCTTATAAAGAGACTATAAATTGAAAAACCAAGAAACTGGGGTTTTAGTATTTATTTTCAATTTCACCTACAAGGAACCAGAAAATGTCATCTAGTGGATAAAAATTAAATATGTAGACTTCTTGACTTCATACTAATTTAAGTGGGATCCTATATAGAAAGTGGATAAATACGGAACTATTTGGATGAAGTCAGGAGAAGATTTGGAGCCTAGTCTTGTTATTCCTTTGGCGAGTGGCCCTGAGGTGCTCCTTCCGACTTTGGGGCTCAGAAAAGGTTTGCAAAAGTTGACTTAAGAGGCAGAGATGGCGACCAGGCTTCAAAATCCAGTATCTTGTTCTGTTCTACAACCCTTTCTTTTTGATACTGGGCAAATCTGCATCTCAGATCCTTTTACTCAGAAAATGAAGAAGATGACTTAGGACCTGCCCACCTAGGAGGGCTGCTGAGGACTGTGAATCTGGAGACACAATGTAAATATCTAGGGGTGTTTATTTGTAGCACTTATGGTAGGATTCTGAATCTTTAAATGTTTTATTAGTAGTTTTTGGAATACTCAACACCTTATATATGCTTTCTGATACCCAAGAATTTTGTGCCTGGTGCCCAGGTTTTCTAGTGGGCGAGGATGCTCCCATTTCTCTTATTTTGCCATTAGCTCTGTTTCAACTCCAAATCCTAACAGGTAAGAGTGTAAGGGTCCCTGAGATCACCTCTAGGTTTGGTGATTCACTAGGAACTCCCACGCTCATTCTCAGGACTCAGCACATGATTTACTGAGTGGGGATGCGCAGTAAAATCAACAGAGAAAAGGTGTGGGAGGCAAAGTCTAGATGAAACCAAGTACAAGTTTCCAAGAGTCTTCTCCCTGTGGAGATAACATGTGCAGGATTCTTCCAAAAGTAGAGTGTAATATCCTATGTGAAATGTTGTCCATCAGGGACCCTTAATAGAAGCTCATTGCTCAAGGCTGTTACCAGGGGCTGGTTACATAGGCCCCTCTGCCTAGCATGTATCAAAAGTCCAAACTCCCTGTTGGAAGGTAGGTGGTCAGCACACGACACATTGTTTAAGGACTGTCAGTGCAATGAGCCAAATTTAGAGTTGGAGAAAGGTTGGAACCCTCTGAAATTTTAATTCCCAAATGTCAGCTAAGACCAGACTTGTCAATGGTGTCTTTGAAGAACAGCACTATCAAGCTCTGTTAGCTCTTCTGCTCAGTAACTAGTTACCTGTTAAGACAATTTGGATTTAAGAATAATTTAGGAAAATTCAAAAGTGTTGTTTACATGCTGATGAGAACATTTCTGAGATGAGAGTTCTCATTTGAACTCTGATCTCAGATATTTTACTCTGCTTTTATAAAAGTTTGCAGTAATATGATTGAATGGAAATCATAAAAACAAAACAAAATATACAATAAAGAATCTAGTTAACTTTTAGAGATATTATAGCAAAATATTATTTTATTACTTTTTTGCACAGTACATTTCATGAAAAATTTTAAATCTAAGATTATTCCTAAAGTCTAACATCTTTGTGTATAAGAAGACAATGACAATAATATTGACTCTGAAGGCATGTGCATTAATTAGGTAAGATGCTAAACTGCTGTAGCAAGAGACCCAATATAAGGTATCTTACCAGGCAAAGATGTTTTATTTCCCTCACACATAATAGCTCCAAGGTGAGGGGTTCAGGAGGATAGGACAGCTCTGTCAATTTCATCAGGGACTCAGCTGGTGACAGCTCTGGCATCTGCATCAAGTGGTTTCCACACCTAATTTCCCAAGTTGTGGCTTTTAGAGTCCAGAGGAAGGGGTTAAGACTTGGACTCCAGAGTCAGGAATTTCCTTTCTAAGCAAGTGAAATGAAAATTACTCACATAAATTCTGTTCATTGAGTATTAGATATTGGTGGCATGGTCACATCTAACTGCAAGGGGAGTAGGGAGTGGAGTCCAGCCACATACCTGGAAAGAAGGGAAGATCAGTTCCTGATGGATTACTGCCTCTCCCTCACAGCCCAAGGGAGTTTTCCGTGACAGCTAGAATTACACTTAGTACTTTATTTAAAGAATGATAATGCACCAAGTGATTGCAGAGCAAATCAAGAACTTCTCTAAAATGATCTCCAACCTGTAATTTTTAAAAGTATAGTACTAATCTGCGGTAAGAAAAGATGTCCAGATGGAAAATTCATGCTGACAATTTACCTAGATGATTTTAGTATAGTCTCAATATATTTGATAGCTGCTTATCCCAACTTGAGTTGATACATTGTCTCTCTTTAGTTTGCTCTTTTGAGGAGTGCTTTGTGCCTCACACCCATCCTCAGCTAAAGGGCTTTCCTCTTGTTGAATGAATACCTTTAGCCTCTCTGTTCTAATTATGTTGTCAAGGTTCAACGGTACTTCCTTAATGTAAATCTAGGGAAATTGAAAAATAAACCACTTCATTCAGTTTCTACATTTATACTACATCTGTTGTCTTACTTATGGATATAATATGAGCTCTAACTCCTTAAGGGTATTACTTTTATAATTGACCTGCCTATGTTTTCATTCCTGTTGTACAGACCGTAGCTTTTAGTATAAGTTTAAATTTGCCTTGTAAATGGTTTATAAGATTCTTGTGTTGTCTTGTTATATGATCTCTGATGATTTCTACAGTATTATTTTAAAGTTGGTCTGAATGAAAAGGGGTGGTTGCGAGGTTCTGGTGGTCAGTAATAAGGGTCAATATATTTCATTGGCTGGAAATGCATAAAAACTGGGCTATGGATTTGAGCATTCTTTTCAGTTCTATATTCTGAGATTTTTCTGTCACATACTACATGTATAGATGTACCATTATATGCATACCAAGGGTATATACATATTTTCTATTTTAACTATCCCTCATCTAAATATACTATTTTCCCACTTGCAAAAAAGTATCCTACTACTAAAAGTGAGACCCTTTACATCAGAGATGATACCATTATGCACAATGATGGCGAATTCCATTTTGAGTTGTTTTTAGAGGTAGAGACAGCTCTGTACTGAGCTCTCCTCCCCATTCACCAGATGCCATATTTGACTTGGGCACAGACACTGTGGTCAGAGGACAGGATAAAATTGACTGCTTCCTATGGATTAAACCTAAGACCTAGGGTTCATTCAGGATACTGACCCAACTACTGCAGACAAATAATCTTTGACTGTAGATTCCTTCCTTGATATAGTCTTTCTCTTTCTATTCTATTATCTCATGATACTTTCACAAGTAGACAAAGGTATAAAGAGGTAAGCATTACTAAACCTAGTTTTCTTACTTTCTTTTCTTTTGTTTTCATATCTCCTCCCTCCCTCCCTTCCTTCCTCTCTCCCTCTCTCCCTCTCTCCCTTTAGCCTTCATTTCCTTT